>BLKR01009208.1:0-157857 GCA_011170035.1 Teleogryllus occipitalis
TGTTTGTCTCCTTTACTTAGATAGAAACAAAATAGTAAATGCATGTACTGATTCACAAACGCTTTTCATAGATAATGTGAATAAAGATTATGGAACTGTTGGTGTTACAGTTACAATTATTCTTAATGTGTCAAAACGTATTTGCAATGTCTTACTTTGAAGTTAATACGGTTTCCAGAAAGTAGGTCTGATAAATATTTCTGGAATCCCTTGTCTTCGTGGTAGAGGCTTAGATTGTAAATTGAAATTTCATAGCTTTAAATTAAAATTAAATAAATTTCAAAATTAAATTTGTCGAAAAAGGGTTTTGAATGTGGAAATGTTCCTGAACATTGATTGCTATGGTGTATGCTATTGGTGTTAATTATGTATGTAGATAGATCAGTAGGTATAAATATATTTTGTGTTTTCAATTTTGTAAAATACAACAAATATAATACAAATTTTAATAAAAAATTAACAGTGATTTTTTCATTTCAAAAAATATTTCGACCAAATTTAACAAAAAAATACTGCTTTTAGTTACACACAAGGCGACAATATTAATGACGTCTTTCTGTTTTCTAGGATATTATAGTTCAGAAAAGAGTTGCATAAAATCATCTTTGTTGAGAGAGATTATCGATTTTCCCCCATATTCCTGAAGCTACTTCCAACCTGTCAATTGTCTTTGGAAGTACTTTCGACTCCATGTAAAATGAGATAAGACCATATACAGCGTTGCCACTAGGCAAGATAGGAAAAATCAATATTTTCACTCACCGCTGAGAAAACTGAACTACTTCCTATTCATTATACAAAGGGCTCAGAAAAGCAAAGCCATACAAGAGCTAGTTATCTCAATAGAGGAAGGGAGACCTGTCTGTTTCAGAGGCGGAAAATACTGTTTTTTAGAAATAACTAGCAGTTTATAGCTCACAGCAATTCGGTATTGCTCCAGCTTTTCTTGTTATGAGTATTTTGCTTTTCTCTCTCTCAGATTCAAAGGTTAACTTACCTACTGTTGCTCCAAAAATCACACAGACATTTTCGTACTTGTTAGTCTCTTAATACATTTAGTGAGTTAGATTTTCCGTTTTCCCCATCCTCATCCCAGCTACTAACTATTGGCGCCTGTGACACATTTTTACTTTATCATACTTCGTGACAAGAGAAAGTGTTGCAACCGTGTGCCGACGGATTTTATACTGAAAACTCTTATTAACAGGTCGTGGTAAGGAAAAAGAGGATAAAACGTCTTCGTATACGAGAATACAGCAAATTACTTCCTCTAACACGTTGTGTAATCAGTAGAGCCCGGACGTTTGGCAAAATGCGTATTTGTTATTGTTACTATTTTACAGAGTTAGCATACATTTTTTTCCCAGCGCAGGACATTTTACCCAAAAACAGAGGACATTTCAATGAAAAGGAAGGCATTTTACATTTTTGATAGTCCACGATGTATAAACTATGTACTCAACAATTCCAAACTAAATTAGTCTTTGAAAATCACATTAGACTTGACGTCATTAAAAATGATAGCTTCCGACGGGATAACTTCGCCCTCGCACCCACCTTCGTTATCCACCAAACAATAAGCATCAATTATACTTATATCACAATAAGCCTAATGATCTATTACGAAGGCCATTTTTTTGAGCAAAATTCTAGATATTCAAGACATTAAGTCCCTTGAATTCATTTAATTACTTTGAAATTATGCCAGTAATATTTTCAATTCAACAGAACAAAAGAAGAGAACATTCCATGAAATTTTAAGAAAGGAGGGAGGATAGGAGGACAATGTTAAACTAGAGGTGCTACAGAATGGCACAGACTTTCTCGTAGTAAAGTTTTCTAATTTCCTTGGTGTGCTCTGGTTTTAATGTCTTGCTCTTTTCTCTGGCCAGTGGCCACCTATCGTAGAGCAAAATTATTTTTTCGAAATTTTCCCAACTTTTCAGTTTTCAAATAGTAGAACCGAAATATTATTTCAAGCATATTAAAGAAGGCTAAAAACTTATCGTAAATACCAATATTCATTCAAAAATTTTGATTAGTTTTTAAGAAAATGGCGTTGAGGTCTTTCCATAAATGCAAAATTTTAAGCTCTTTTTTACAGGAATCTATTGAGTTTTCAGAAAAGTTCATTTGAAGTGATTTAAAGTACTTATACTCGTAAATGTAATAATGTATACAAATCGATGGAAATGTCTATATTAACGATGGTATTAAAAAAAATACATTTGTGTAATTTTTGAAAAAACAAATGAATACACAGAAAAGAACTTTACGTTATATTAAACAGTGCAGCTAGCACTATCAATTGCAAAAATTTCAAGAAAAAATTTGGAGGCATTTTCGAGAAAATGGCATTTGTGCGTTTCTGAACATGCGGAATTTTGAGCTCATTTTTACAGAAAACTGTTGAGTTTTTGAAAAACTATATTTGACATTATTTAAAACACATGTTCGTATATATCTAATAATGTGAAGAAATCCTTGGTAATGTAAATATTACCGATGTGAGAGGCAAGTCAAAATAATTTAATTTTTGAAAAATTTGAAAAAACGAAAGAATAGAGCAATATGGCGTTTATGTCATCGGATAGGGTGCATTTGGTACTATCCCCACCAAAAACTTAAAAAAATTTGAAACTATTTTTGAAGAAATGGATTTGGGAGTTAAAGTGTTAACAAAATCTGATGAAACTAAACAAAAGGAAGATTTTTTCAGATAATTAATATGTTCTTATTCTTTCAATAATTGTATTACACATTTTCGTAAATTTATGAAGGTTGTATAACTCACTTCAGAACCAGTTATCAAATACTCATTGAACTGGAGATGAAATATTATAAGAATGGATCAAATAAGTGCACTTCATGTCTATGCAATTGCGATCTTTAGACCTTTAGATATCTAAATATAATACTACATGGATAATATATAATTGTCATTGCTATTTAATGTTTTTTGCAATTATGTTTTTCTTTAGAAATAAGTTGAAGGGAAATATTTTCAAGCTCTTCTCTTTGTTTAAATATTGTTGGCACCATTAATTGCTTAGTTTCTCTGAATGTTTTGTTGAAAATAAAAGATATCAGTCCAAATTTAAATTTCGGTAACCAACAAAATAAAAAATAAAGAAAAATAAATTTCATAAATTTTGTTAATTAGATTTATTTTCTCCTATTTGATCTATTTCGAGAAATTTTATGACATTATTTAAAGCACATGTACTCATAATTATAATGTAAACAAATTTTCGCTAATGTAAATATTAACGATGTAACAAACATGTCAAAAACTTTACATTTTTGTAATTTTTTAAAATAAAAGGATAGAGCAATATGGCGTTTATGCCATCTTATAAGGTACATTTACCACTATACCTTCAAGAGTTTAAAGATAACTAGAGGTGTTACAGAATGGTACAGACTTTCTCGTAGTTAAGTTTTCTATTTTCCTTGGTGTGGACTGGCTTTACGTCTTCCCTCATTCTCTCGCCAACTGCCATCTATCGCCGCCGAAAATACATTTTTTTGACATTTTCTCAACTTTTCGCTTTCTTAATACTAGAACCGAAATTATACTTCAAGAATATCAAAGAAGAGTAAACCCTTGTTCTTAATAACAATTTTCATTGAAACATTTGGGGTAATTTCTAAGAAAATGGGGTTAAACGTTATTGCAAATGCGAAATTTAAAGCTCTATTTCACAGGAATCTATTGAGTTTTCGAAGAACTTCATTTGAAGTCATTTGATCCACTTCTACTCACAAATGCAATAATGTATACAAATTGATGGAAATGGGCGTATTCAGGTAGTGAGAGATATTTCGAAAAAATTACATTTGTGTACTTAAAAAAACAAATAAATACACAAAAACTAACTTTACGTCTAATTAATAATATATTAGCACTATGGAGTCGGAAAATTTGCAGAAAAAAATTTGGAGACTTAAAAAAAATTGCGTTTTAGGGATTCTGAAAATGCGGAATTTTGAACTCGTTTACATAGAAAACTGTTGAGTTTTCGAGGAACTTTGACATTATTTGAAGCACATGTACCCATATATATAATAACGTGAAGAAACCGTCTATAATGTAAATATTACCGATGTGGGAGATAAGTCGAACAAATTACATATTTTAATTTTTGACAAAAATAAAGGACTAGAGCAATATGGCGTTTATGACATCGCATAGGGTATATTTGGCGCTACCACTACCAACAATTTAAAGAAACATTTTGGAGCCGTTTTTGAGAAAATCTTGTTTTTATAATTTTTTAAAATTCCAAATATTTTACGCACTTTTGCAGGAAAACTACTAAAATTTTCAACTTTTGGAGCCGTTTTTGCGTGCAGCATAACATAACTTTCTCTTCACTACGTATATTACTCCGTATATACGTAGTACGTATACGAGAAAGTAAAATTAGATCACAGCTGGGAAGAGGGTGATGCAAAACCAAAAACCTAACCTAGACTAAAGAGATCAGAAGACAACTAGTACCGTACGAGGGTTTGTGGAGGGTTTCGACTGCAGATGAGTATGATCGCCTGGTCTCCGAGGCTCGATCGCTAACTTTCGCAAATGCCGTGCAGTTGCCACGGAGTGTCTCTTTTCCTAGAAGCTCTAGAACTGTGCTGAGACGTTTGAAGGAGGCAGGACTAAATTTTCGACTCGCCGCAAAAGAGGAGAAGCTCAGAGATGAGCATAAACTGTACCGCCTTGCGTTTGCTGAGGATAACCTAATCGTGATTAGGAAGATGTTATCTTCTCAGACGAGTGTGTGTTTTCTTCTGCTAACGATGGTTCGGTAAACGTTTTTCGACCACCCGGCACTCGACACATTGCGGAATATGTGGCTGAGGCTTACCGCTCCGGTCGCGAATCCATGGCGTGTTGGGGGTGGATGAGCGCGCGCGGATTAGGTATGTTGCACAGAATGGACCAAGGCACCCGTGGGCGAGGATTGACCGGCGGGGAATATGTGCACATCCTAGAAAATGTTATGGTCCCTTCCGTACGGGTGCTTTATCCTGACGGTGTAATACGTTTTCAGCAGGACCATTCTCCAGTCCATAAATCTCAGTTGAAAGTTCTTTAGGAAGAACCACTATATTTTCAAAATTTTCTCAAAAATGGCTCCAAAAATCTTGGTGTAACTTCGACCTCGGACAGCGTGAAGAACGCTTAAGTGATTAGCGTAGGTCACATTTTCGTTGAAATATCTAATTTTTCGAAAAATAAAATGTTCAAATTTTTCGGTGCTTTCCTCGATCTACAATATTGAAGTTAGAGATTTTTCTTCATGGAAAGTGTTCTTTAAAGACAAATTTTGAAATAAGGTCATGTGCTACAATTTATCAAAAATATGAGTGTTTCTCGCGAATTTTCTGTGAAATTTAGACAGGTTTTACATATTTTAAGCATTTTTTTTTCTAAAAAACCGGTTCCAATTTTTTCTTTAAATTTTCTTCTCGGTGGAAAAAAGGAGTGTTAGTCTCATTTCCAGCAAACTCTGAATTTTCGAAAATTGTTATATATAAACATTTCAAAACTACAAAATTGAAGATAGAGATTCTTTCCATAAACAGAAACTGTTCTAAAAATCAGCTCTTTAAAAGAGATAATTTAAAATTGTTTGAAAAATGAGTACTTTTTCCGTAAATTGTGCTTAAAAATAAGCTTTTTTTCACAAATAGAACAATAAACCTTAAGAGAATAGCCCAGATGTAATTTTCGTCAAAGTCTCAGAATTTTCGAAAATTTCAAAGTTTCATTTTTAAGTGGTGGTGATATCTTACTTTTCTCTGTTTCGTTTATTAATATAATTGTGGTATACTTGACAACCCTTGTAATTTGTTGGCTGGTTTCGTGAATTCAACATGCATGTAGCCGACTGTGATTTATCCATTCGACATTCATTTGGTAAATACTCAATGCCGCATTTTACGCATCTACGCGTGACTTTACAGTAGTTTGACCGTATTTTTGGCACCGATGGCATTGAACTGTGGTTTTCTTTTTATATTGTGGTTCAAATTTGATGCATGCATTCAAAAGTTTGTCAATTTTGTAAATTTCTTTGTTGTGAAAGTTCTGATTTGGTGTTGTGACGTTCTTTTGAGAAGAAATAAACGAGGTCATCTTCGTCAACATATTATGTTGACGAAGATGACCTCTTTTATTTCTTCTCAATTTCTTGGTTGTTTTTGTGTGGTTCTAACTCCATAATGTGGAGGTGAAAAAAAGGGTGGTTTAAAATATTCTAGGATACCCGATATCGCACTTTCTGTATGTTACGAACAAGAAGGCCCTGAGATTTACGTTCATCTTTGACTTCTTCTTTGTTCACAGACAGTGAATATAACGAAGTACTACACGGAATACTCTGTTTTATTTTGTTTGAAATTTGTGGTATTCCATATCTTTTTCATCCAGTACTTTAGTTATTTTTCTGTAGTCTTCAGTACTGTGTATGTTTTTATTTTTACTTGGTCTCTATGCATTTGATTTGTGAATTCCTTTAAATACATGTGTTAGTTTAGAAATTCTATTAACTTCGGTATATTCATAACATTTGCCCAAATATTGATAATATACTGATACTTGTCGCATTTTGCGTTTACTTTTCATAGCGTCAAGTTCAGGTAGCTATATTTTGTTCATTAAGTCCCAAATAATCCAAGCAGTCATTTCAAATTCAATAAAACTCTACAATTCCGTTGCTAATAATATAATTTGAAATGATTTTCTACAAACGATTAAAAGGAGATATGAACATGCCCCTGGCCGAAGGAACTAAAGTAAATGACTGACTACAATAAAAAATATTTCAAAGAGCATTATATTAAGCGTCCAATGCCCCCAAAAGGGCTTGGAGACGCGTTAGGAAGGCGCAACAAATTTAAAAAGAAACTTATTCATTCTAAGAATGGTTATTATTAATTGAAATGGTGGTGTATGGTTTTTGCTTTCCAGAGACACGGGAGCATTTGAAGAACATAATAAATTAAAGAATTTGTGAATGTTATGACTATTATAGTGTAGCGGGTTCCTAGTTGAATCGACTGATTCTTTTATATGCTCGGAGAATTTGTGCGATCTCAGAAGATGACCTTCTTGGCATTTACGTATTTAGGGAACAATTGTACTCAAAAGAACTTAAGTTTCCATGCTTTTGACTCGATAAGCAATGACCTCAATCGACTTACATTCTGAAGGTAGTTTCAAATAGCACTGTGGTGACAGGGTCAGATGGAAAAAGAGTGTACGTTGCGTTTGCAAAACGACTTGAAGAGCAGATTTGTGAGATAACTGCGAAAAGATTGACTCTCAAACAAATGTGACTTGTCATGACGAACTAATTTCTTATAAACAATTACATACTCGTATCTCGATAATGAAAGGAGATACCGCCGATCGGATTGTGGAATTTTGCATTTCGTTTAAAGACAGTTTAGAGAAAATAAAAAAATTGCAATATTTGCAAATTTATAAACAATGTTCAATTTTTGCAATTCTGAAGTCGGAAGAGTTCCCTGATGTCCCAGAACCGAAAACTACGAATTAACAATTTTGCAACAAATAAACATTTTATAAACAATTTCGAAACGTGTGCTGTACGGACCGGGAGGGTCCTCAATTTGTCTCAGAGTTGAATATTGCAAAATAACAATGTTGACAAGAGATGCTAAATTATTACTAAATACCTAGTTTAATTGTTGCAAAAATGTTAAATTTAGTAAAATCGGATACTTAAATACTATTTTTTCGCCAAAACTTCCCACCCCCAAACATTTTCCCGATTCTGGAGCCGCCTTCGCACATTTCATTTCTTCGACCCGGATTCGTAATATTCGTTCATATACTTCAGTTGTTTTGCATTAAAATTAATTCAATTGATTTTTCGCAAGTAAATCTAGATCATGTGAAAAATGTAATTAAACATTTTTCAAATCCACTAATTCTATTGTATGTGCTAAATATATTTATGTCGTAATGTATAATATTATCTTTATTGATGTATTTCATGTAGGCCATCGAATGGCTTGCACTAGGACGTAATGTGATCATTCCCGCCCCTTGTGCCTTCTGCGCCAATACTCTCAACCCTTAGGATAAATACACCTATCATACGGAACATTGATTCTAGATATGCTGATTGGGCGAAATCCGGCCTATCAGCTTCTCAGTCGTTGGCAGTTGGTTGAGATTGTTCTTTTGTAATAGTTAACTATGAAAGAAGCAGATGGCGTTGTTCTCCTTACAGTGCTGCCAGAATGTGCAGAAGTACTGGGACTTCAGAAATTGGCTTTGCCCATTTTACGTGTCGACGGCGGTACATGAACTGTTATGTATTCCGACTTCCACGATTTGCAACCGCATTTCTCCTCCCTAACCTCACGGTCACATGACTTGAGTTTGACAACATTTTAGCTTGACAACATTTTTGCGTTTATTTGCATTTCAATTGTCTTGTATAAACATTTTTTCCAAGTAGTAGGAACATGTTTGAATGACGAATTTTCTCCTTGGTTTTGTTTTGAGTTATGTTAGAAAATAAGTCGTAATAAATACGTAAATAAGAAGCAATAAACTTAGTTAAAAAATTAAATATTGTTTGTACCACAGGCGTAAGCTGGTTCTAATGATCTTGGGTATTTTGTCGGCGCTCAATCATTAGAACACTTTTAACGTCCTCCGTGCATAAATATCTATATTTCCTCAGAAGTCTTAGTTTGAGTAAATTGATATTAACCATTTCTACAGTTTCATGAAGAGTGCGAAAGCAAAAAAAAAAAAAAAATTATATCGGTGAGGATCCTTATGCGTGGCCCTTGACTTCGGGGAACCCACGGGTCTAGCTATGTCCCTTAATTTGTTAATATTATCTTCTCCTAACGTACCCTAACTCCAGTGTTGGCGTGTACAGTGAATCGACTTCATGGGACCGATGTTCTCACTTTTAGTCCGTAGAATCGAGGACAGAGTGGTCTCTGGATCCCCTAGAAAACTTAAACTCTCACCGTAATCATGAACTTCCCGACCTTGCGACGTAAATATCTATTACGGAGGATTCTTTAGTGGAGGATACTAGTTCCGTGGAATCCCTTGGAGTGCGATGACCGCGTTCGGAGGATTGTGTGGAGCGTCCCATTTCCTGGGGTGGCTCTGGCGTGCGGGTCATCGGCCGGAGAGGCGCGGCGCAGCGTCCCCCGCAGCTGGAGGTCGCGGGTTCGGCCCTCCGGGCCACTCGCTAGATTCGGAACATGGCCGGCGTGGGGCGGTGCGAAGGGAAGAGAGAGGGACAGACAGGGGCGAGGAGATTGGACTGAGCTGGGCAGTAAGTGGGCTCGGGAGAAGGGGATGGGAAGGGGAGGGGCGGGGAGGGACGGGAAGGCGGGAGTGAGTGGGGCAGTAAGAGGCGAGGCGAGAAGGGGGAGGGAAGGGGAAGGATGTGGAGGGGCGGGGATGTGGGACTGAGCGGGGTGAGACGAGAAAGAGGCGGGGCGGGTAGCGGAGACGCGAGCGGGGCGGGGAGGAGAGGGGCGGGGCGGGGAGGAAAGGTGCGGGGCGGGGAGGAGATAGGGGCGGGGCGGGGAGGGGGGGCGGGGCCGGGAGGAGAGGGGCGGGGCGGGGAGGAGAGGGGCGGGGCGGGCCGGTCCGGGCGGACGAAGCCCCGAGGTTTTACCGAGATTCAATTATGGAAATTGCCGTGGGATAAAGTGATTATGCTGGGGGCGACCATCTCCCCTCGCCCCGCTGCGCTCCGCGCCGTCAGATTAACGGGCTGTGAATGTGCGGCGACGGAGGCGGAGGCGGCGCAGAGACGAGTGGCGGGTGGCGGCGATACTAACAGCCGTATGGTTACGGATGCGGGGAGGGGAGAGCGGCATCAAATCCGCGGCGACGGATATGGAGTGGCAGAGGATGCGAATGAGTGGGCAAGGAAGCGAAAGGGAGACAACAAGAGGAGGAAGTAAGAGAGAGAAAGAGGGAAAAGGAAACGAAGGAAGATGTGGACGGAGGTGGACGAGAAAACGAAGCAGGAAGAGGAAGGGGGAATGAGAACACGGAAACTTAGAGGTCAGAAAGGAGAAGATGGGGATGACGAAGTGAGAAGAAGGGTAAAAGTGGGATTGTGCAAAAAATATGAGGTGAGGAGCGGTAATAGTATAGAACAAGGCATGAACGATGAGGCGAGAGGACGAGGCGGCGAGGACAAAGTAGGAGGACGCTGCGAAAGGTTGGGGCGCGGGAAATGAGATGAGGAAGACGAAGTGTAGGTGTGGCGGTGAAGGTGAGCAGAGGAGGGTGTGTGCGGTAAATATAAAGGACATTGGAAGGATGATGGAGGGGGGGGGGAGGAAAACGAGTTATAGCGAACGGACAGCAGAGGAGAGAGACAGAGAAAGGCAAGGATGAACCGGCGGGTCCTATGTAGAGGCATAGACTTTACTCTATGGTAGAGGTAAAGGCAAAAGAGAATAACGTGCGAATGGGATGGTGACGGCGCGTGCGTGAGCGAGAGGGGCGTGGCCTGTGGCAGAATCTCGTAAGCGGCGGCAGTTCCCGGAGCTTTGCACGGGGCGTTGGCCCTTACTCCACGCGCTGCGGCTCCTGATAAGGCTCCGGCCGGCCGCCAAGGCCCTCTGCGAGGGCTCAAACCTCCAGCGTCGCCTTGCGACGGTCTCCGCCACTCGCTTATTTTCACAGCTCAAAGAAGTTGCATGTGCGTCACTTTCGTAGACCAACGGAGATGCGGGGATTACTTGCAAGAGTCTCCTACACACAGTTTGTTATTAGCTCAACATCTGAGTTCCTGAGTTCCTCCAACAGAAATCTTTACAAGAATTTACGATATAATATTCGGAAATGAAGCAAAACATATAGTGGAATGAGATTGTAAAAAAATCCCGTGTATCTTTTGTAGGTACAAACGTTGCGCGGAAAATTTGAGACCAATAAAACCAGGATTTTTAAGTTTACATCCCTCTATTTTATAAAAACGATTTTTACAATCCTTTTTTACATGACGTAAAAATGTTAATACATGCATTGTGTGAGATTTTTAGACTTCGGAAATATTCAATATTTATCGCGCTTAGAAGTGGCGTGTGCCGCGGGTCGCTTCCGTGGACCAGTTGAGATGCGGAGACTATTTACAAGAATCTCCCACACACAGTTTATTATTAACACAACATTACCTGAGTACCTCCAACAGAAATCTTTACAAGAATTTACGATATGAAACAAAGTATATAGAGGAATGAGATTGTACAAAATTACCGTACATCTTTTGTACAAACGTTGTGCGGAACATCTGGGATTAATAACAATCAGGATTTCTCAATTTCCATCCCTTTTTTTATGAAATCGACTTTTACAATCCTTTTTTACATGTACAATGTGTTAATACATGCAATGTATTAACACATTTGGGAGTGGTGGGAGTTTGAGACTTTGTGAATACTCAATATTTAAAAACAAAAGCTATGTGGTTATGTTTTGCGGGTAAATCTGGATTTTATACAATCAAATACTGAATCAGAACGTTCGGGATCATTTTTTATATTCTACTTTTTATAACCTTTTTTTAAAAATTGTTTTTCGGGTGTGTTACATCGAAGGTTCGTGACCCAAAGTTTGGGGATCCCTTCGTAGTTTTGTTTGAGGCGTTTAATGCAAAGATGTCAAATGTAATAACTAGCCACTGCCACACGCCACCGTGGCTTGCCACACGACAATCAGCCCAACTAGAGTGGTGAAAGGAAACTATGAGAATACTCACGCTTAGTTTTAACTTAGCATTGGTAAAAACCTGTTCATGCTGGTTCGTCAAAAGATATGAAATATTTTATTCTTGGATGAGAGGAAGCAAAAATATTGGAACTGGAAATATAGTTTTGAATATTTAGTACTCAACATATATTCAATAAAGTATTATGTCAACAAATTAGCAAAATATTTACAATGAGACACTGCCAATGGAGCGGGTGAGGTTGAAATGCAATCGGATATTTTCTGAAACGTTCGAAATAGCCTCAAAAGGTAGTAAGACAAAATTTTAGAAGATCGTCTTGCTTATAAGCACAAACACTGATTTTCAAATTTAAAACAACTCTGCACGAATATTATATGGATTTGAGAGCAAACATTTCCATTGAAGAAACTGCTTCAAAGAAGTACAGGATTCCAATATTTCACCAAAGTTTGAGAAGTAACTTACGTATTGGCCTTTCGGGTACTCTGAGATTCCGGAAACAGCGGATTAGTATATACACGTGATGCATACAAAAATATAAAATTATAAATCTTAAAACATAATACAAACTAATGTTCTTCAAATTATTTACTTAACTCTTGCCAAATTGTACCTCACGTGCAAGTAAGTTCTAGCCTACAACTCCCTCTTCCGATGCGATGCTTAAATGCACGCAGTTTCTCTACCCCTGCCGAATCTCACTGGTGGCAAAACCTTGTCATCAATGTTGCAACACGACAAGATTATTAAATTTAGGCTTACGTGGCCTGAAAAATCCTTCGCAATTGAATGAATTGAATTAAATTTGATAGAAGTTAAATTTGGTATGCAGCAGACTAACTTGTTAACTATGTAATTAATAATATAAGGAGCTATGTAATTAATAATATAATAATTAAGGAATAAAAAATGCTCTATAAAATGAACGTTGAATGGGAGTTATACTACTATTTTTTTTCTATATTTTGTTTAACACCGTTTAGTTTTCCTGTAACCGACACACTTTATTTCACACGCACAATGATGCAATGGAGACCTCATTGAGCTACAAGGTTTCCATAGAAACATAGGCACAATAGGGATTCGTTCAACGTAGTGATATACAAAGGGATATCAAATAGGGATTGAAAGCAAATTTAAATCAATACTGTAATTGTGCAGAATTTTGTAACATTATTGGTACTGCTTTTAAAAATTGGCTTTATTCGCCGAATTTTTATTTCAACGCTTCGCCGTAGTCCGTTTTGGAAAACAACCTCTCTTAATTACAGTGTGTGTTTACTTCTACAGAACAATGCGCATTTTCAAATGTATTTTCAGAATCATTTCAAATATTGTAACTGGGTTCCCACTAATAAGTAAAAAACTAATTACTGATTCTCAGAAAATTGAAACAGACTGATTTAAAACTTCCTGGAAAATAAATTCATTAATTTATTCCTAAATAAGAACAAAAAGGCACTTCATAACTGCAAGTGTAAGTTATTTGGTTCAGTTGAATGTACATAAAATGGCGAATAGTAATGGAATTACTTATGTTTACATAATTATTCTCATGCTTGTAAGCTATCGTGCTGTATGTAGTATGTTTATCCAAAAGCTTTA
This sequence comes from Teleogryllus occipitalis, assembly GCA_011170035.1. Classification (NCBI taxonomy): domain Eukaryota; kingdom Metazoa; phylum Arthropoda; class Insecta; order Orthoptera; family Gryllidae; genus Teleogryllus; species Teleogryllus occipitalis. Next base: position 13,371 of record BLKR01009208.1, read on the forward strand.
CATAAATGAAACAGTCGATAGGTTTGTCATTATCTGTTTTTCTCGAGTTCCCTGCCTTATGATAGAACACCATTATTTGGGAATGCACATTTTTCATAGACAAAATGTAAGTAATGCATCACAAGGAAACGAAAAAAAAAATTAAAATTGTCACTTCAAATATCAAGAAATCATGGACCCTCAATTTTAGGAATTTGCATTTGAAAGTACTTGTAGGAAAAAAAATAGTTGAACCCTCGGAAAGTCTTCTTGAATTGCAGCACGAGATAAATTGAAGGAGACGGGGAAGATAGTGATAATGCACATGTCCGTTCTTTTTGTCAGCTAGACGAAAAAGTTTACTTTCAAATTCAGAAATATGTCTTAGTTTCTATACATGCATATTATCTTTCCACATAATACTGTAGTTCTATTAACTCGGTGTTTTAAGAGACATTTCAATATCTTCTTCAATTTTATCACTTGTCTTGTGGTTAAATAATGTAATTCCATTAATGTTGATAATGTAATTCCATTAATAATACAAAAAAGATCACATTTTTCACTTACAAGCATCGCTGACAGTCTAGTCAACTCAAGGTGTGTCGTTCACTTACCTGAAACAAACAAAAATAAATATAATATATTTAAGTATATTACATTTCTCTTATTAAAGACATTACTCTTAAATTTTCTTTGCAATATATAGGAAGAAACCTACTTCCAAAAGCATTTTTAAAATAAAAAAAGATATTATCTATTTCTAGACAATAAATTGGGTATTTGTTACGAGAGTTCTTTTAGTTCCTCTCTTCATTTTTCCTGTTGATCCTTCTTAATCCCTTCCAACAAGATATTAGTCAGAGAGATGCACGTAGAGTACCGGAAAATTTCGCTAACAACCAGATTACACTTAAAAACGACTTCGGCATTATAATTTATAAATTCGTATCAACAATACATTTCTTTGAACAGCTTCAAGTAACGCGTAATAGTACCAATATTGTTATCAAACATTTTCCTCAAATCCACCTCTCAAATTATGAGCGACACTTGAAAAAGAAAATAAGAATATTTGTATCTTCGAGTGAACATATTTGAAAACGAATTTTGGAAAATAAATAAGAAGGTGAAGTGACAAGTTGCAAAACTACATTTACAAAATCTTCTGTCATACGATGCTGAAATTTCGAAAGAAAAACAAAGGAGATGGCATTTTGGGGAAAACATTTAATACGATCCAAAATTATTTTGGATAAAATAATTTTGGAGAGCAAGTTTCCAGTTTCAGCTACTTAGGTTGTCAAGTCGATGAAGATACCATTAAATACATTAACATTAAATTGGCAAGGTTCCAAAGAATTTGTGATACTATACATCATACATTAAAAAAGAAAAGGCAAGATACAAGAATAAAGTTCTTTAAGAATATGGCTCTTCCAACTCTTCTGTACGGCAGCGAAAGTTGGGTACCAGCAAAAAGAACCTTAAGTAGAATACAGGCCACTGAAATAAAGTTTCTGAGAAGAACGCTAGGCTGCACGAAAGAAGATCCTATTCGTAACAAGAAGATTAGGGAAAAACTACATGCCGAAGAAATTGGAAGCAAATTAACCAAATACCGAAACAACTGGTATCAACATAGGCAAAGGATGGATAATCCAAGACTACCTAAATTAGCATTACTTTATCAAGTGCATGGAAGAAGAGACGTGGGCAGACCCAAAAAACGATGGAAGGAAAACTTGCGAAGACGGAACAGGTTCAATCCTAATCCATGAAGTGCAGAAGAAGAAGTACAAAAAATTCTGTAGTGGCAGCGGAGATCAGCGGGGTAATCCACGATGTTTCGAGAATTTTAATCTACGTTTTCGGGTGTTTAATCTATGTTACTTGGGTAAGTACTCTACTTAAATAAATAATTTTAATGTTCAATTTGATTACGTACTTCCTTGTATGATGTATCTATTCATATGTTAATTTTTCAATTTAATTTAAATAATGTAGAGCCACTGATGATGGGAAAAAACTTCCCGAAACACGTGTATGGCTGAATTTTCTACCCAGTAAATTTATAAAGCCTACTATTGTGGTTGATATCTCCTATATCCCGGATAATTATATTTACAAAAACGTTTTCCCTCCATACGGGTGCCTCCCAAAACATTTCCAATCTTACCCCTTTGCCCTCGTACGGCATATCTGAGATGACAATTTGAGTTGATTTCTCAGCTCGTGTGCGTGCAGGAAGCGTGTTGTCCTGGAGGTCGGAGGACATATCTGAGATGACAATTTGAGTTGATTTCTCATTTCTCAGCTCGTGTGCGTGCAGGAAGCGTGTTGTCCTGGAGGTCGAGGACATATCTGAGATGACACATAGAAAACGGCGCGTGTGCGTCTAGGAAGCGCGTTGTTCCTCAGGTCGGAGGACATATCATGAGTATGACAATTTGAGTTCATTTTTTCTTTCAGCTTTTGAAAATCGCGCTCCAAATAGTGTACTTTGGAGGTAAAGGACATGATTGAGAATTTTGGAAATGAACAAGTCGATACAAGTGCAAGAAAATGATTGTTTTATTTTTAACTCGAAAATAAATGTATACCGACATTATTTTTATATTTTCTGTATATTTACTCCTCCAAAATAGTCCATTATGCACTCAGTTACAGCTACAAAATTGTGGTACCGTCCTTTAGTGAAACATATGCAACACTTTCTGAGGAAGGACAAGAGTGATTTGGAAACACATTTGATCAGAAGCGTTCGTGTGTTTTCGAGACATCTGCGCGTCATTTGAGTGTCTCATTGTTCGCTGGAGATCTCTTGTATGGAGGTAGCTGTCATCTCTGAGATGACAATTTGGACGTTCAGAGATTTCTCAGCTCGTGTGCGTGCAGGAAGCGTGTTGTCCTGGAGGTCGGAGGACATATCTGAGATGACAATTTGAGTTCATTTCTCAGCTCGTGCGCGTGCAGGAAGCGTGTTGTCCTGGAGGTCGGAGGACATATCTGAGATGACAATTTGAGTTCATTTCTCAGCTCGTGTGCGTGCAGGAAGCGTGTTGTCCTGCAGGTCGAGGGCATCTCTGAGATGACACAAGAAAACGGCGCGTTGACTCTAAGGGTTTGCGCGCTTCGCACTTCCGTCAGGTCGGCCATTGTTTCACGGTCACACGAGCAAACGCGTAACATTTTATTCATGGCATTGTATTTTAACCACAAGTTTACTCGTTCGTTTTTAGTTTTGCTATAACTTCACCATGAACTACAAATATGATTAAGAAGTTCAAAAAATGGAAACATATTTTCTTTCATTTTGAAAATCACGCTCCAAATAGACCTACTTTAGAAGGTAAATCTATTGATTGTATAATTTTGGAAATGAACAAGTCGATACAATGCAAGAAAATGATTGTTTTATTTTTAACTCGAAAATAAATGTATACCGACATTATTTTTATATTTTCTGTATATTTACTCCTCCAAAATAGTCCATTATGCACTCAGTTACAGCTACAAAATTGTGGTACCGTCCTTTAGTGAAACATATGCAACACTTTCTAAGAAAAGGACAAGAATGATTGTGGAAACACATTTGATCAGATAGCGTTCGTGTGTATTTCGATTGATCATCTATTTTCGATTCGCGACGCTGTCTCATTGTTGGCTGGAGATCTTATCTAGAAATATGGAGAAAAGTAGCTGTCATCTCTGAGATGCCCTCCATCTACATCAGTGAATGGACGTTGTCCTCTGAGAGATGCCCTCCGAGGTGCAGGGTGAGCCACCTTCTTGAAAGCTCCGAGCTGAGAGCAATCGACGCCACGCCAGTGGCGGATGGTGGGTTTAAAACTTTGGGAGGCTCAGACAAACGTAGGCACGGAGTCATATTGCGAAAATGAAAGTCGATGACCTTTGTTTAACTGGTAAAATGCTATTGGCGACATTTCAAATAAATGAATTAGATTTAATATTTCTCTTCTTTTAGGATTATTTCTTCGCGAAAACGGCACTTCCAATAAAGATTTTATTGTGTCCACTGAAATTCTGGGCCTGCCACTGAACCACCATCGCAACCACTGTGTGTGACCGCAACACGCCTTCACAGGAGGAGGTCGGACGCGCGAGAGCCTCCGTACCAAAACAACTCCAAAGCTGGACAAAACGAAACTACTCTTTTCTTATTGTCATGGCAACAGGGGACCCGATCATCAAATGCAAATATTTTTCTGTAGACTAATATGCTATTTTGTATTATTATTATTATTATTATTATTATTATTATTATTATTATTATTATTATTATTATTATTATTAATTATTATTATTATTATTATTATTTATTATTATTATTATTATTATTATTATTATTTAATTAATCAAAATTTTAATATGTATACATTTAAAAAATATAACTAAATAAAAATTATATCCAAATATTATTCAGGCCTTGCAGAGTTCATTTTTCTAACAAAATAGTCTTGGCATACAAAGTACGCCGCGTGGGCACTTGTGTGACAAAACATAGCGCGAGTAACTAAGGGTTAAGATAGTTTACTGTCAACTCGAGCAGTCGTATCTCCGACGATGTAGTATGTTGTCAATTAACATCATTTTGCTAATGGAGGTGGTGGAGAGTAAAGAGTTACTCAAATTTAAATTATTTTAAATACTAATAAAATATGATGTGCATTTTAAATTGGTAAGCAAATAGTGTAATAATTGCATAACCTCCATTACAACAGTTGCAATTTAGCCAAATACTACAGTACCGAATCTATATCTTTTTAAAATTTGTAATATTTTTGCCATATCTTAAATTAGAATCATATTTAATTGATTAAGATGCAAATGTGATTAGGATTAAACTAATAAGGAAATATGTAAAGAAATAATATTTTCAAGACTCAAGCTTGGAAAACAATCAGTTTTCTGTAAAGTAGTTGAAAATTTGCACATCGTGGAACGGTAGTTGAAAAGTTGCACGTCGTAGTATCCTAACGAATAAATCAACATGACTATCGTCTCGGATAGTCTGAATTATTCAAAGATTCATCGAAAGGTTCTTTGAATTTACACTAAAAATAGTGAAAATAGCTCGAAAAAATACACTCTCTGGAATACACAAGCATACTCTGGAATACTCACACAGTACAACATTATGGAGTCACTCTCCGCGTCGACAAATATTTCACCTTTCTACTCTAATTAGGTAAATAAATATTTCATGATCGTTGTGAATACACTTTTTATAGAAATTATTGAAACGAGTGGATAAAGAGTATAATTGCATGAGTGGTATGTTCAAGAAAACCAGCGTGATAGGGGCGAGTTTTCTTATTTACGAGTGCCATTCTACCCCTTTATCCACATGTTACGTTCAATTTTTTTTCGTTTCTATTTAAGAATAATTTAAAATTTGAAAATTCAAGCACGTCTGTATCATTCGAGGCATACATTTGGTGACATAATGCTTCTGAAAAAGGCTTATTTTAGTGGACCATGTATTTTGTGCGTATGATCACTATAGTGACTTACAGGAAAAATAAATGTGTCGCTTCTGATAATTCGGATGAAATATCAGAATACGAAGAAGCCTTCATTCGTTTCATTTATTCGTGTTACATGTTTTATGTTTTCTATTAGTCAGCTAGATCAACGTATACTTCACAAATTTAGTCATATTCATTCATTGTTTATATGGAGTTGATGCAGCTATGTAATTTGGGATTCACATTCATGTTTCATGGCCGACTGGAAATACGTATACCACGTCTGTGTAATCGTGTCGTAATTAAACGATTTTGATTCTTTTCTGAATTCTGGTAAGAATTGTGAAGTTTTAATTGCACGGCAGTTTTAATTGCACGCATGCTATTAACATTGAGATAATCAACGATTTTTCATGAAATTAATGAACATATTTAGTTAACTAAACAAAAAAGAAACATTAACTTGGCGTCAGTGTGAGAATAATAAGAATTTTTATGCTTGATTTAATTATAAAATTGTCTTGTATTAATATAGTTATGATGAGTGGTAAAAGTGAAAGTAAAATCACTTTTACCACGTGTGTCATACACAATTGTTTAGTCAGAGTTATTGATTTCCATTTTACTTTAATTCAAATATATAAATCACTTAATGATATATAATGGCTAGTAGTAGCTAATGCCGTCAGACGACAGTGTTTTGGTTTCGTTGTTGCATTCACCGATTTATTTGAAAACTTTAACATCGTCTCATTTTTAGCCATGTATTACCAGCTCCACGCTTTCAGCGTGCTGTACACTCAAATGCACTACACTTCCACACATCTCGGGAGACTAGTCAGGAGCTTGGAGCAGATCCCAACTGGAGCTGTGGCTAGCAGGTGGGAGATACCTGGTTGGGAAAATACCCGCAAGCAGACGGGTAAATCGGCGCCGAATCTCGCCACTCGGCTGGGGAAGATCACCGCCCCCTCCACGATAAAACATGCACCACGCTTACGGGTCTACTGACTTAGCAGTTGACGCGCCGGGAATCACTAATCAATTAATTGATCAATGAGAATCAACGCGACGCACGAATTCTCCCGGAAAGCTTTCACTGCATCTCGCCCAGAGCGCTGGTTGTCGGAGGACCATAGGTACCTCAACCACCGCTGTACCCGTTTAGGAGGAAAACGGACCATCAATTAGCTTTACACGGCCCGCCACCCTCCGCACTTCACCGTAAGGCCGCCGCTTCAATAGCGCATACGCGCAAGTATTACTCATTCTCCCAGCGCGTAACCATTATACGCGTCTGGTGGGTCTCCCTTTCATGCAGCTCGTCTCCGCTAATGATGAACCTCATGCGGGGAAGGACTTCAGAGGCGCGGGCCGGGACGGGGCGGGGCGGGGCCCGCTATCAATTTAATGGGGGAGAATGGCATTATTCGTTTGTTAATAAGACTGGGCCCGGTCTGAAAGGGGCGGGCCGAAGGGTTTGGCGGTGGTGGTGGTGGAGGTGGCGGTGGTGCCGGGGGCGGCTGGGAAGGGTGGTGCCCCGCATATTAAGCCGACAGTCCCTGAGTGAACGGGCCGGACCAGCATGCACAGTGGTTGCAAAGAGGACTAGCCCGGACATATTCTTTAGCGCCCTTTTCTCCGAGTACAACTAGATGACTCGATACGATACGAGCGGGGAAAAACGAGTATCGAAAACTTTGCACGGGTGTATTAATACCCATTACATCGAGTTTCATACGGTACTTTTTCTACAACTTATGGTAACTTTTACAAGTTAAACATTTACATTGAATCGTTTCCTGGCGTTTGACATGCATAATTGCAGGTGGTTTTGGTTTACTGCGATAGTCAAATAGAATCAAAGTGAAATTACGATTCAATTTATTTTAAATAATATTCCACGTAAAAATTTACTAATAAAATAAATTAAAATTGACAAGCATAATATAATATTAATTTGAATTTTAATGTACAAAATAGAACGAAACATTTACCAGAACGATTCTCAATGATTAAGTGTCAATACTTGGTTTGTAAACTTCTCTGAGATTGGTCAAGAACCTGTATCATAATGAAATCTGTATCGAAATGAATATCATTACAAATAAAAAAATAATAATATATAAAAAATAAATATAAACAAATTGACTTTGTCATTTCCTATATATGCAGATGGCATTTACATTCCTATACTAAACATTAAAATGCATATACACTCACATATAAATGAATAAACTTACATATTACACAAATATACATACATACAAACATATACGCGTAAATACATAGAGAGAAGAAGGAACCCTCACATACACCCAATCAGAACTTATTCAGTCATATTCAGAAGAAATGAAATCATTTCACTTCACTTCACTGCACTGCATTACGCAACTGGTTGCAGTCATCAAATGACAGCATTATGCAACGGGGATAGAAAAATGTGCTTAACACAGAGATAACCCTTGATACCGTCCGCTCCGGACGCAAGCCCCATTCAGATAACTTAGAGAAGCAACGTTTCTCTCGCGTACGTTTTTGAGAAAAATATCCATAGCTTCTCTTACGCAATGCTTTATGTAGTCTGGTACGCAGGTGCATTTACCATTACAAGTGTAACATTAGCGCCCACTGCTCGGGTGTTTCGGGACCCTTGATCTCGATTGCGGGGCGGGGGACTCGGGGGGGGGGGGAGGGAGGCGCTGACGTGGCGGCGCGTGGCTCCACACTCGATGCCACACTCCCCCCCCTTTCCGTTCTTCCCCCACCCCATCCCCAGCGGCAGCAAGCGATATTTGGACGGCAAATAAGCCACCCTACCAGATATAAACTGCTATATTGAGTTTCTTATTTTGACAGTTCCACCGTTATTGGACGATCTTCCGCCTCAACTTTCCATTTTAAATTAGTTTCTTGTCAAGTGCTCCGGCTGGTCAAATCAAGGGCGATTTGCGTCGAGAAGGAGATATTGGGAAATGAATGTTGCGAAATAAAATACTGCAATGGACGAGGTGAGTGCAGACGACGAACAATGTAGATAACGCTCGTCTTTTGTCGTGAAATAACGTGATTCAATCAAAAGAATTTGTCTTCATCGAAGTTTTCACGAATGTTCATTTATTAAACACTGTGCATTGTTCCGAGGCAAAACTACAAGTTTCTCATTTTTGGCCTGATGCACGTTTCACTACTACAAAAACATCTGCGCTTAAATTGTATTGAATTATGCATTTTTGAAAATAATGAAAGAAAATAATAAATGTAGCTGTTTATTTAATCGTTCTCTGAATTTGCAGTTTAACTCTCTCTGTCTATGCAGTCGAAATCTTCTGCCGACAAAATACTGACAGCGAAACGAACTACAATCTTCTCTGCGCTCGGACCTTTCTGATAATCAAACTCGGAAAGGGTGCTTTACCTAATATGCATCATTCATATCATACACTATGTACCGTGGTAATCTTGAAAATTATTTATTTCCACGATCATGTTGGTCAGGATTGACATTTTTGAATATATTTTTTGACAAACATCATGCACATCATGCACCCCATCATGCAAAGTGTGAATTTTCAACAATAGGGAGATTTCTGTCCGGTTAAGGGAAAGAAGAAAATTAAACATACTTATGTTTCAAATGTGTTTATACTTTCAATAAAAACATGTAATAATCATATACATATTCCGTTAAGCGTACGTATAATGTTTGCATTTCTAACGATTTAATCAAATTATTTCTTCTTAAGATATGCTTTAGAACACGTCAAGACTTTGCAATAGCACAGAGACATGTGATCAAAAAAACCTCTTATGATGACACTGGGTTTATTTGAGGATTCCCACATCGTTGGCAGTGTGGCAATATGGCAGTATATTCAAATATGTAATAACTGAATATGTATATGTGGGTGATCTACATTGTGTTATTAACATAGAAATAAGAACATCTGAAACGAAAGAATCAACATATTTTCGAAACTTATAGCATTAAACCATCGCATATATTGTTACCTTGCAATTGTGTACTTAAGAATATTTTTGCCTGTCCTGCCTCTACATGTAAAAACCATTGTCATGACTTTTGAGGTAGATAGTCTTTGTATCTAAGTCATTCCTTTGCTTTCATTATCTGAAAATGAACAAAATGCAAATGTTAGGGAGTCTTTTATAAGTCAACCGTGCTATCGAGATTAACCATGAAAATAATTAAGTACTAGAAAATGTAACGAAAACTTGAATGCATTTTTTATGAGAAATGACGAATATTACAGGGAACTTATTAAAGTGCGGCTTTTGTGAAAACCACAATGTAAGACTTTAGTTTTCAAACGAGATACGACGACGCAATGAAGAGTTTGCCCTTGAAGAGGGTTTATGAAAGGAAAAGATCTAATGAAAAGGTGGAAAAACGACGACAGAGGCAAGGGAACCTATCGATCGAGCAGAGCTTCGTCTGTAGAGTAAAATTATTCTCGAAGAAACATTATAGAACTTCAAATTAATCTTTGGCTTTCATCTTCCCTAATCTTGCATTAATATTTGTTTCATACGGATTATTCTATTCTGAAGATATTAAATAGTTTACTTTCAAAATTGAAATAAAGATATTGAATGTTAGAGAGACCACAACTGTTATACATTGAAATTTGATATTATTATACACATTTATAAAATATTGTTTTCCAAAGGGGTATTTAAGAACTCCTATTTTAGAATATGAAATAATGTCGTAATATAAAAGAAGTCATTTCCTTAAAACTGCATACATTCATGAAAATAAAAAATTGAATTTGTGATTTTTGAATATTAAAAAAATTAATTGTTATTCGAATTCAATAATTATTCCCATTATTAAAGTGATTTTTCTTAGCCCCTTATATTCTGCATTATTTGGCTGTATAGAATTTTACATGACGTGATACGGACAGAAATCGTTGCATTGAAATCAAGAGATGCCTTGTAGATCACATTAACTCGTTCTCAAAAACAAATCTGATACAATTCGGCAGAGGTACAGTAATGTGAAATATTCAACCTTTGTGTAGAAATGTCTTCTTTAGAAAACTGTAATATTCTAACGAACATGACATAAAAAATATTTGGTTTCAGTTCTCATTATCTAATTTTATTTTCTTCTTTTAAATACAGAGTATATTTTTTATCAGATAATTTTTATTATTATTATTATTATTGCAGAGACCTTAAGACCTTTCAACGAATGTTTTACTTTGTATTTCTTGGGTTCCCAGACCAAATGGGATGGAGTTTCCAAAATTTTCGTGCATTTTGTTCAGTAAAAACATTCCCGCAAAACATTCAAGATCAAATGAGCATCTTCATTGTCAATACAAACCGCGACGGCTGCGCCCGGTAGCTATGGGATGAACGTGTGCCGGATGCAATGTGTAGAGCCGAATGCCGGCAACAGGCGAAAGACGCGAGCAAGGGAAGGGTGGTTGGACTGGGAGAGGGTGGGAGTGAATGCGGTGGGCAGTAAAGAGCCGCGGAGTGAGGTTGCGGGAGCGGGAGTGAGGTGCGAGGGCGGTGAACGTGTCAGGGCAGGAGTGAGCGGTGAACGTGGCAGGGCAGGCGTGAGCGGAAGAGGGCGGAAGTTGACGGGAGAGAGCAGGGTTGAGTGTGGATAAGCGGGGATGGGGGTTGTGACGGGTGAGCGGGAGAGGGCCGAGGTGAGTGGGGGTGGGTGGGGTGAACCGGGCAGAGCAGGGGAGAGCGGGGGTAGCAGGGATGAACGAGGGTCGGCAGGGGGAGCTGGAGAGGACAGAAGTGAGTGGGAGTGGTCGAAGTGAGCAGAGTTGAACGTGGGTGAGCGGGATAGAACGGGGAAGGGTCGGGGTAAGTGAGGTGAGCAAGGTGAACTGGGGTGACCGGGAGAGGGCAGCAGTGGGTGGGGCTGGTCCAGGCGGGTGGAAGCAGCCGGAGGTGGGCGGGGCCTGGCGGGAGCCGATGAGAGTGGGGCGCAGACTAGGTCGAGAGGCGGCGTGGAGGGGCGGATCAGCACGCGATATTCGATCTCGGGACCATTAGCTTCCTTGCGAACTCGGGCACCCCACCTCTCCCTCCTCCTATACCGCTACCACGACAAGCATACACCTACCCCGCCCTCCCGGTCACCCCTCCGTCCTCTGGCACTCCAAGACCACACCCCTTCGCCCTTGACCCACGCCCGTAGCTGATCCGCCTACGTCTAGACGCACCCACTGGGAGCGGTAGCTCAGCGCCTCTGACCGGGAGGTCCTAGGTTCGAGGCCTGACGGCGGCGGGATTTTCGACACTAGCTTTTCAGCTGGGACGAATTTGGACGTTGTCTGGAAGAGATTCCTGGCGGCCGGCTGCTCTGATCGGTAGTTTTCCGTGGTTTCTCCGATCAACACCAGGCGAATGCCGGAGCAGTACCCTACCAAACGGGCCACGGACCGCGCGCGATCTATCCTTCCTCTTCCTTGTCCTATCCTTTCCCCTAACACACACACACACACACACACACACACACACACTTACACTAACATGCACTACACTATCACATTTTCCGGGAGACCAGTCGGCAGCTTAGAGCTTGTCCCGGCTGAGGCGATGCCCCGCTGGTGGGAGAGTCCCGGTTAGGGGGAAACCCCAGTAGCCGACGGTAGGTCGGTGCCGGATCTCGTCATCCACGTCCTCGGGGTAAGATCACCGCCATCGCCCGAGAAAAAAAGCAGGCAATACACTGACGGGACTAATGACCAAAGCAGTTGACGCGCCCGGAAAGACGAAAAAAATCAATCAATCAATCTGGACGCACCCCGACTCCGCTGGGGACTCAGTTCCCGACTTCCCGTCAGAGGACTCTCTCCTTGCCTATTCTGTAATACGCCTTACACGTGCCTGTTTACTGCCATTATATTAATACAGCACTGAAGTAATAAACAATACAACACAAATATATTAATAAATAATACAACACAGATAAATTAATAAGTAATACAACGCAAGTAATAAAATCTCTATTACAGATTAATTTTAATATTTACATTGAAACCATACATTAGCACCTACAATCATATTACGTACACTTTACAGACAAGCATACTTAAGAATATATTTACTACAATGACAATACTCTTCGCTCTCCATTCGAATACATCGATTCTGCCCACTGCTCACTCACAAATAATCAAAATTCTTGAGCTTTGCACATTTCCGCACCACATCTCAAAATGTACCACGCAGAGCCGTAACCTCCCCACGCAGATATCAATGTATTCAATTCAATTCAATTCAATTTTATTAGAAATTTGCTGACAGGGTTACCCTATTACAAATTGCCGAGAATATTCACGGCATAAATAACTTACATAAAATATGATTAAGATTTTCTTCAGTACTCATTTTACATATCGAGCAGATTGAATTTAAGTGAATTTTGTGCCACACAACTTATTCTGTTCCCAATGACGTAAGGTTCGTTCGTTGCAAGGGCACAAAACGATGCCTATGCGCTCGATTCATTCCATACATGTTTTCAAAAAACACTTTTGAACTGATAATCACCACACACATTCAATTTTTTAAATGAAATCACTCGACAAATACCTAAAATAATATGTCTATATTTTACATTCATATTTTTATGTATTTACACCTTCGTGATGGGTCGCAAATAACCAATAACTATATACAAAAGCCAGTAAAACTAATTAATCACCGGCTCGCAGCGATGAAAAAGTTTTCACTTCGATTTTTTTATTCGTGTGAAAAAAGGTTTTTGGAACAACTATACACGGTAAACTCTTATGCCTCTTACAAGCAAACAAAAACGACCTATAATCAATTGTTAATGTCTGAAGTCCGAATCGGAATAATTCTTGAATTAGCCGGTTAATGTTCACACTATCCAGAATTGAGCAGGAGCGTTGCGAAAGACCAAAGTAGGAAACAGCTTCGAAGCATCCTTCTGATTTAAACCGGATGAAGTTGACATTAGCCAATACGAAATGTCTAGGGTAGGTGAAGAACGTTATGGTGCCCAGGAAAAGCAGAAAATATATGATGAACACACGTCGCTACATACTTCAGATGACGATTTGCTGCACATTTCCGAGATGGCGATAAGGCACCGACTTTTGTGATTTACATAGATGGAATCTGTGCAACGCATGAATTTCAACTCATTTTTTATACCAAATATTTCTCGCAAACATACAAGATGCCTGACGACGCCATTTTTAGCTAATGGATTCACACTGGTTTATCTTCAATGACAGGATAATGTGGGAATTAACGGGCTGCTCATAACATTAGCCATATTTGAAACTTAAGCCGATTCTTAAACATTGTCTCTCGGCAGGGTCGATATTGTTTCTTCTAAGTAGGATTCTCTTATAAGCTATGTTGGACTGATTATGTCGTGTTACTAGACGCATCAATGCTATGGCCATGAGCTCCCGAAGTGTAGCGTATGTTTTATAACGAAAGGTAGCGATTTCCTTCATCCGCAGGATGGCGATATCCGGCGGCGACCTACACTTTGGCTTTCAGGGCCGGCATCCATGTATGTCCCTCTACCTAGGCACAGTCGCGGCCAGGACAAGCTCTAAGCTTCCGTCATGTGTGTTAGTGTAGTGTATGTAAGTGTAAGTGTAAGTATGTAAGGGGTGAGGATATAAGAAGGAAGAGGAAGGAAAGATCGCGCATGGCGCAGGTCCCGTTTGTTAGGGTACTGCTCTACCATTGAGCGGAGAAACCACGAAAACCTATTGATCAGAGCTATTGCTAACTAGAATTCTCCTTCAGACAGCGACTGAATTCGAAGTAGCGATATAGCTAATGTCGAAAATTGTTCCACCGTCGGGACTCAAATCCTAGAATTTCTAGGTGAGAGGTACCGCAGCAACATCATTTGATGCCCTGAGCCACCTCATACAGTACCCGAGTTGGAGGTTCTGTTAGGTTCATCATAATTAATTCTACAAGTTGTGCTCAATGGTGTACTCTTTGTATAAGCATGTTTTACGAAACACGTACACTAATTTTGATTTTAAGTCTCGATTGCATTTTCTCTGGATCCAATACATGACTGTCGTATGGTGTTACCACACATGGTGCTATGAGTCTTATTGTCATTAAACTTTGCCATCAGAGAGCTATTGATGCAGACCATGATATATTTGATTGACAATCCGCATTTTGTGCATTAGGCCACGACTTTTTTTGCGCTGTTTGTTTTTACTTCATGCAGAAACATTAGCAACAAAGAGTGGTGCAACAAATTACTTTCTAAGGTTATAAACAATAAATATTCAAAATATTGTCTGTGTTTGTAATCTCGTTCTCCATTATTGCAATCCCTAATTTCCATGCTTTAGCACTTCTGTCCATGTTTCCACTGTGATTTCACCATGAGTAGCAAAAGGCATAGCCATTGACAGTACTAGCCATTGACAATTATTTGAAACTAAGATTATAATAAGCATTAACGCTTACTATTATTATATTTCTTTATGTATTTTTAAATGAATATTTTAAAGCAATGTAGAGCAACTAGAATGCATAATAAACAGTCATGCTTGCATTTTTATTTGTATACTTCAAAGCAATATTACTGTAACTAGTTTACATAAATTATTTGAGAAGACATCATCAAATATTTGCTCTTTAAGAACATTATTAGAATGGACGCTTGTAATATTCAATGTTCTATAATCGTTTCAATGACAATGTAATACGGAAATCTTGTGAGATTCTTAATTTTTTAATGCACACTGGAAGACAGTGTGTAGCATTGAACATTTATTATTGTTTCAAACATTATTATGAAATATTCTAAGTTATTAAGTTTAGCTACTATATTTCCATATTATCTCGTCTTATACAAATAAGAATTAAAATATGTTCCTTTCAGTGGTTGCTAAAATCTTTATATTAACATATTGCAGTGTACATGTAACTGCATTTCATCTCGCAAGAATAATTTCAGTTATTTTTATGCTTTAAGATATCATGTACACCAATATATAAAATTCAGACAACGTATACGCACGACAACTTGAATGAAATTGCATAAATTCAACTGATAAATATAATTCAATGTAATTGTTACAATACAATAAAGATTACTGTTTTCACTAAATAATTATTTTTTAAGGCTGATATGCTTGAAAGTTGTAGTTCTCAAAATTGTTAGCTATTTCATTTATTCATCAAAACATATGATGGTCATTTTTTAAACTTTTTTTCTTAATAACGAATCACTTGACATGCAGTAAACTGAAAATCATTTTTACTACCCACTGCGACCGGTGTCGCAAAGAATTCCACATCCTTCAGGATGTGGAGTGGCGCCTCCTTCTCCCCCATCCTCAGGAGGATGTGGAGTCGCGGCAGGAAGTGTGGGATTCTTATTTTACCTCTCCTGGCGTGATACAGATTAGCAATTTAGGACGCGGTTGCTCCGTCAGTCTATGGAACGGACGCCTTAATTTCAGACGCGTGCTTCGGCTCGGCACCACCCACACCCTCCCTCAAGGTCCTTGAGGGCAGATGATCGAACGTTTTGCAGAATTGTGTGAAAAAAAGCTCTTCCACTGTGCATGCGTTAATTTTTTTTTTGACAGTGTCCGCATATCCATCGACTGGTGGTGGGCAACTTTCCCTCCACCGGTGTTGCCCGCGTTCGGTGTCGGTGACAGTTGATGTTCAACGAGCGCAATTGCATCACTCGCATAAGACTTCAATCGTGTGGCATTTGATGTCTGTAATCGATTTTGTATCTACCCGCTAACTCATCCACTCATTGACGGATTGGGGAGAGGTCGCAGAACGGGATATTTTGCCCACGTCTCCCGAGAGAAGTTCTGTCCGTACGGTAAGGTACTTCTCGGAACATCTTTGTCATATTTCCACATTAGTTTACTTAACTGTTGAATTACTGATCCAAAACTTAGCAGTGAATTCTGTTCAAGAACAAAGAGTCGGTAAGTGTTGCAGGTAAAAGTGAGAAGTTTGAACACCTCTACCAGAACGAGTATAAAAAAATTCGCCGTTGAACTTCTCTCACTTCCGTCAGCCATGTATGCTTATGCGTTCCTACAGCTGGTACTTGCGCTTCTGAGGGTCACCGCAGCCAGTGACGAGAGAGCCCCATTATTTATTCGGAAGTGCTGCGACGCGTACGAAATGCTGACGGGGGACGCGAGGTGTGTGAAAGCTCCTTGGACTCAAAAATCCTCCGTTCAAATCGACAAGAAAGGCTTTGTCTACGCCCCAACAGACTACGAGTGGGTTGCTCGCTGGTTGCCATCTGGTATCTCCCTACAAGACTCCGACATACTTCAGGTTAATAGTAATCATTCATTTACTTTTCCTTATGGTGTGGCAGTAAACAAATCTTATCAGTGGGATGAATACCAGATTCTCAATAAGGACATCTTTGAAAGAAGGGTGATCTTCTGGAAAACTGACTATATCATAAGGCCAACGCCAGATAGTGGAGTCAGAATAATCTCGAACTACTGCGTTGACGCAGTCTTGTCACCTTTCGGGTTCTTTGGTTTGCTTTATTCAACACATTGCCTTATCGATGACTGCGCCTTGAAGTGCTGCGCCGAAGG
This sequence comes from Teleogryllus occipitalis, assembly GCA_011170035.1. Classification (NCBI taxonomy): domain Eukaryota; kingdom Metazoa; phylum Arthropoda; class Insecta; order Orthoptera; family Gryllidae; genus Teleogryllus; species Teleogryllus occipitalis. Next base: position 30,448 of record BLKR01009208.1, read on the forward strand.
GAATGTGCTGGTAAAAAAACATGGAAAGTGGGAGTGTGCAGAGGATGATCGAGGCAAATTCTCACCACTTAATTCCTCTTTCGCGAAAGAATTTGATCCAGAGACCCCTGAAGGCGCCCACATTAACTGCTCATACCTATGGTTTGCAACCCCTGAGGACCGTGCTGCTCATTGGAAGCACTATCAAAATGTAGATCGTCAGTTCGCTACCTGGATACCGTGTCTAGACCTCTATGTAAACGACTCGATCTTAGACGAAGGTCTGTTCTACTGCGAACATCCACGTTTAACAAGAGGTATATTTTGGATTATTCGACCGATGTGTATCATTTCGGCGTTCGTGCTGGGATTGTCACTTCTCTCTATTGTAAGCGACAAAAATATGCGACAAAAATTACATGGGTGGTGCCTGGCAAGTCACGCTGGCTGCCTGTTTGCATTCAATGTTGGACAGATAGTGTACTTTGCAACAATAATAGACACTATAGAAATGGAAGCCGCACGCTCCATACCTTATAACCTCAACTACATATGCAAGCCTTTTGGTGAGTAGCTAAGTAAGTAATGTTAAATACTCGTAAACATCAGGGAAATAAGAAAAATTCAGTGAGAACTGTACATAACAATAATAGTTATTCATGCACCAAGGATGTTATCAAGGTTCTAATGATCGAGCAGTGACAAAAAGCCCGAGGGTTTTTCGTCGCCCGAGGTTCATTAGAGGCAGTTAATGCCCGTGGTACATACATGTTTTTATTTTTTACATCACGATTTTGTTTGATTCAGGTAAGTTATGCAGTGAATATCGAGCTCCGTATCGAAAGAAATAGGCAATAACACATCAGTAAAAAATAAAATGTATTTTCATGCCCAATAATATGACCCCATCTGCGCATTGGAAAGAGATTGAACTATTTAAAATAATTTTTTGACAAATATTGTATAATTCAATAGAATCTAAAATGTGTAATCTACATTACGAATTTCGAATACGTGTGTAAATTGATGGAAAAGTAAACAGACCCTAGTCATGTGGGAAGTGCCAATGGTTTTCTTTAAAACCCAGAAAGATTAGGAAATACAAAAACAATGAAGATTTTGACTGAAAAATGTCAGTATATGATCAATTTATTCCGCAATTTCTAATACGTCATATAGTAAATTTTCATTCTGTTGCCATTGTTTACGACACAACTGACGTCATACGATGAGAAAGAATAAAGCTTAAGTTTCAAAATAAACAATGTTTGGAAACTTTGCAACACCCTTGACAGCAGAATTCTTAGTAAAAGTGAGTGGACACAAATATATGATATAACGTATTTTTTAAACTATTGAGCGTATTAAGAACTCTAAATAGGAATTCATCGCTTAAGAACTCTTCATGCGCATTTCAGAATCTGTTATAAAAACATTTGAATGCAATTAATTTGTAGGTGAACAAATATCTTTCTTTAATTTGACCAAAACACTCTGTAACTTATTTAATTACGTCTAGGTTACATATATGATTGAGATTTTGGGTAGTACTTATTAAGGAGAAAGTAGCAACTCGTGTGTTTTTTGAAAAAGTTGACTTATTTTTGTAATTATTTATTGCGTTCATTTATATTTAAAAAAGTTATATTATATAAACTCCGGATTGTTATATTGTCAGTGAATGTATGTTAGATTTGCTCTGAGTCACAGCTGATTACAGTTTTTGGTCTTCATTTATTGATGATTCTTCTGTTTTACAACTTGCCTACTTTTTTACGTACTACTTCTACTTTTAACTAAATCGAACTCTTTGATACCTCTCGAAAAACTTTGTCATTCGGTGGTATTTCAACTTTTTTATTTCCTGCATTATCTTAGTCATCAAAGTAAAGAAAGTGATTGTTTGAACCGTTTCCTTTCCATATTGATCTTGACATACTCGTTTAATGAAATCTTTACAATCGATATCAAATTCACCCAAATGACAATCCATTCAATAAAATACAAGTTTTTGCGCGGACAGAACCACTGAGAACACAACTACCTTCATAAATATGTCCCTTTAAACTCATGTTTCTTTGATGTCTTATTGGAAAGTGACAAAATTGTAGTTGTTACAACGTAATTATATAATTTATCCACTTGGTTAGGTAAAGACAAATATTATGCCATTATAACCAGTTTCCTAAAGAAGTACTTTACCCAGTACTTTACTCAGCCAACGACGCGGCGTCAACCGGAAGCCAAGACAACACGAACTCGAGCCGCGGAAGCTTACGTTTACATTTTTTATTGCTTTATTTTAAGTCGTTTTTTATCAGGAAGTTCATCAGCGACTTGCCTTCTTCTTCTTCTTCTTCTTCTTCTTCTTCTTCTTCTTCTTCTAAGGCTCTACGACCTTCAAGTGAACGTCTTGGCCTGCTCAACTATCCTTTTCTATTTTTTCTATTCTTCGAGTGCTCGATCCAATTTTCAATCTTAATTTTTCTGATGTCTTTGACATCGTCTTTCCATCTATTTTTAGGCCGTCCTCTTCTCCTGTTACTTACTGAATTCCAGCTAAAGATCTTGTTCACAATTCTGGCATGTGACATCCTATTAAGATGACCAAGCCATCTTAATCTGCTGGCTTTGATAAAATTGTATATCTTCTTCTTGTCTACACATATTAAATTATATATTTTACATTATTTTACACTACATATCACATAAATATTAAGATAAGAAAGTACGTATTTCAATTATATTAATGTATTCTTTATGGTTTCATAACACTAATACTATTTTTGAAAGTCGTCTTCAAATCAATATGTAGAAACCAATATATTTTAAAAATTGTTCATACACCAATTTTATTATTTAAACACTCATAAAATTCTTTAGGAAGACGTAGGTTATCTCTAAATATCTTAAATATTGGACACTCATTAATAATATGTTCTACCTTAATTTTCGTATTGCAGTTTTCTTACATTAGTTTCAATGTTCTTGAAAATAGGAGTGGGTAAGATTGGTAAGTCCTATTCTCAACCATGTTATATTTATTAGTTCTCTTGGGGCTTCGAAAATAGTAGATTTTTTCTCAAATACGCAAGTTCGAACTTCATGTAATTTTGAAATGATGTTTTTCCAAGAATTGTCCTAATGTTTAAGAATTTGAAATTTGATGTGCTTTTTAATTTATTATTTTGTTGATAGTACCGCTATTGCCAAAGATTCTATGATTGCTTTTTCTGCCTCTGTGACCGCTTTTTTATTATCTTTGATCCCTACGTGGCTTGGAATTCAAACTAGCTCAATTTTAAAATTATTATTTACCATCTGGATTAATTTTTCTTTTGTTTCCACAATACTTGAAATAGAGGTATTATTGTTCAACAAGGTCATGAGACCTCATTTGGAGTCAGTATACATTCCAATCTAATATTGTAATCAGATGCTTTGCGACACTTTAATCGTAAATAACTCACGTTGAATATCACCATATTTTACATTTTAATACTCTGCTTTATTAGCGTTTCTTTTGAACTTGTCCCACAAGAAATAGTTCTGTTAATGCTGACATTATATATTGTACAAAATCACAAATAATAAGCCCAAGTAGTTAATATATTTTTTTGAATACCATCATTATAAACCACCCTTTTCCATTAGCAAAATCGTTCATAATATGGCATATTATGGCACAAATCATTACGTCAACGCTATTTCTGTACGAAATATGAGTCATCACTGACATAATAGTCACAGCCCCCCATTTATCATCAGTTATGGAGTATAAAGAAGGCAAATAGAATCTGTTCTCGCAGTGAAATCAAATATACTGTGAAAAAATGGCACTCTTAAAATCTAATTTATTAATTTATTACTACTTTAAAATTACATGTTGCTGTTATTCGGTAATATTTAACAATAATAACAAAGAACATCTAATTAGTTTTTATGAATATGAATAATTCAGTGGGATAAATTTGTCAAAGCCACTCCAGAAGATATATTTAATTCCATTTTTTTTCAAATTCTTATTCTAAATTTATTTCTTATTTTTTCTTTAGTTTCTGCACTAACCAATATCTTATTGTAATTTAAATCCTATTATTCACTGATTCGTCAATGTAAGATTCAGCTACATTTGAAGATCGCCACCCTCCATGACATGTAAGTGCAGTGATATCACCACCATTATCGGCGAAAAACGTCGCGGATGTCCTCTTAAACGAACATATTTACTCATTGCATTTAATTTTGAATATGCACTATAAGGTAGACGTTTTACACGCTGTGGACTTAATGTTGAAAGAATCATGCATCATAACTACCGTTTTTATTCTAGCATGTGGATTGTAGTATCCAACCTACTCCGACAGATAGGAAAGAACAACAGCCTCGCATACAAAATTTGCATATTTTTCGTCCATCCAGCATTCATTTTCTGCTTTTGCAGCTTCTTGCAGAATTTCTTTTGGCAAAGAATCCATAATGTTTAAAACGTAACTTTCAACCTAATTGCCATTTGTTAACAAATTAGTTGCTTAGGTAGCACTCATGACGTCATAACATGAATCCGAGGTCACAACTTAACATTCAAATTGACTTCGCTTCCTTAAATTTTTATAATACTGTTTTTAAAAAAATAGCGTATGCAACTCGTTTATAATGTTACTTTTTTGCACTCATAAGAAATTATTAGTGAACTCACTCATGTCGTTTGTTTGGTAATATTTTCTTATTCGTGCAAAAAAAGGACAACATTATAAACTAATTGGATAATATACTATTATTGTTTACTAATACGTTTGTTGCCTCTTATTGCCTTTGATACGGAGCTCGATATCCACTGCATTACTTACCTGGATCGAGAGGGTCGCGGTTACCAGGGAAATATGAAAACAGTTGAATGGTACTGCATGTTTTCTTATGGAGGAAAATATGCGAGGGAATTGTGAAAGGGATTTATTGGAATGAAACATGACAAGACAAACCGAGTGAAAACATCTAGTTAATTAGTGAAGAAGTAAATCTAAATCAGTATTATTAGGTAAAAAAATAAAATGGTAGATCGGGAGAATAGCTACCCCCCTGCTCCAAAGCCCCCTGTACGTATAAATCTCCGTAGCAACTTACTCTCATTAAGTGAACTGATTATTCGCATTTTTCACGCTACAAATTTAATTTTATAACCTATACAATTCTTTAACCAACGCATTTCTTTCACCAAGTGGTCACATTTTTCACGCTACAAATTTAATTTTATAACCTACACAATTCTTTAACCAAAGCATTTTTTTCACCAAGTGGTCCGCGACGTGCTACCGCACGTCGCTACCCGACGGATCCAACGTGCTACGTTCGCGAGGGCCTTCCGGCCCTCGCTCTCGAGACCTGGTTCGCGCCTCCACTGTCGCTCCGGCGCTCACGTTGTTTTATATACCTCCCTCACTTTTAAGAGAATTTATTTTAAAGGGAACACTCACTTTTAAGAAAATTTCTTTTAGAGGGAATAGTAAATAAATAGACATAAAAAATGTCATTTCCTACTAAGAAAATTAAAAAAATATATAAAAGTAAAAAATATTTTACTCACGTCTAGTCTTTTTGTGAAGTTCCGTAAATTGATACTATAGATGTTAAGAATTTCCACATAATGTCACTAATACTTTTTTAACATGTTTTTTTCTCCACATATATTCAAAAAGATAAGTCTGAAATTGGTCTTTGACGCCATGCCGAGGCATTTGGCGCTTACTTGCACTCCAAGTGCTTTCGATGTATTGGTGTGCTCATTATTTTCATTTTTTTGATAATTTCATTCCTCTTCCATACTTGGAACATTCACGTCTACTTGCAATAATTCCAACATTCATACACCAGTTAATAATTTCTAATTTCCCTTTCATACGTAACTCACAGAAAAAAATACCATTTAAAATTTCACTCATTCTCACCAATACAATTGAATTCACTAGAAATGCAATTAAAGAATAATTTCAAACTTACCTTTATCAATATATGTGGATAAGAATGCATAAAGCAAATGACTTTCATTAAATCAAACAAACGAATGGAAAAAAACCATTGCTTAGAAACGTATGTGACTTAATGAGCCTTGACATAGGGGGGTAGCTATTCTCCCGATCAGCCAATAAAATAATGTATGTACTACGGGGGTACCTTGTTCTAATGATTGAGCGGTGACAAAAGACCTAGGGCCTTTAGCCCTCGGTCTGTCGCCGCTCGATCATTAGAAACTTTATAAAGCCCTTGGTGCATTGTATATTACAATACGTAGATACATTAAACGATCGGTCTGTTGCTTTCATGAAGTTTGAGAACAGACAGATATTTGGGTCAATCAGCTTTAACATTGTTCGTCATTCTGCTTAATTCTTGCAGGAAGATACTTGGTCTTAAAACTGATTGTGTAAATGAAGAGATCAACGACTTATTACACTCATTTATTTTAATTACATTAGATATATGAATTGTATGTATTGTCTGATTATAGCGTGTTACAAATGATTATACTTTTCTTCAGCTCTGTGGATGTACTTTCATCTAATAGCTGCCTGGTTTTGGCTTACGGCTCTTTGTGTAAACTTGATGCTGAGTTTCGGGTAAGAAGGTTTTTATTGATTTTTATACAATATTGATCTGTCAAGAGATATTTTCTCTGCCTTGACTCTTTTTCCAAATATCATCGATCTTTAATTTTAAAATGATATTCCAAAATTAAATCTTCTGAATATTGCAATGTTGACTTTTATTACAAATTTCTTATTATTGAATTCCATGCAAATTCGATCTAAAATGTTTCTTTATCCCTAGTGCAAACTAGGGTATACTAGGCTAAAGGATTGGTTGCCCAATGCTGAGAGATGTCCCCATTTTACAGGAAAAGAAACTAAGCACACTCTCGGAAATATAATGAGGTATGCGAAAAGAGAAGGAAAAGAATAAGGCAATGTCTCTATGCCCCTTAGGATTGTTCTATTTCATACATAGAGGCGATATCACTAACATAATTGAAGCTCTTAATGAAGCTCGAATTCAGTAATACATTTATCGAAATATTTTCATAACATAAAAGATACATTAAAATTGAATGTTATCTGCATTATAAATAGACATTTATGGTTACCAAAATGTGATATAAATGCACATATGAACAAATATCAAGAAAAAAGTAATTTTTACATTAATTTTTAGATTCATGTTATCTCATCTTTTGGTTGCAGAACAGAAAAACCCGTTTTGTGGAACCCTGATACAGAAAGAGTGTTTAATTTTCCCATTAGTAAATTATTTCTTCTAATGCGTTAATTAGACAGAATCCTCGTTTACTGAATTTTTCTTCTTTTTCTTCTGCGAGTGGAACTACACCATGCGGCGTCTCTCGCACCCAAGCTTCCATCTTCTTCTATCTTGCCAATCATCATCTTTGATGTGACGATCTCTCATTGTCTGTCGCACACCATCATACCACGTGAGTCTTGGTCTACCTCTCTTTCTGTGCATTGGCACCTGCCACCTCCAAGTTTTTAATGGCCATCTTTCCTCCAGCATTCTTCTAAGGTGACCATACCATTTTAACCTTCTCCCTTCTATTGTATCCATTATATCCGACATGACACCCATTTGCTGCTTTATATTTTCATTCCCGATTCTTTCCATTAACGTTACACTACAGCTGCGTCTTCAAAACTCCATTTCCATAGCCTTTAACTTTTTCTCATTACGTTTTGAGATCTCCCACAACTCAGCACCACACAGTGATATACTTTCCACAATTGCTTTATAAATTCTAATTTTCACTTTATTAGAAATATTTTTATTCCATATTATTGAATGTAATTGCCGAATAGCTAATTTTCCTTGCCGAATGCGATGTTTAATTTCCTCTTCACTGCCCCCTTGGTCTGTTAAAATAGTTCCTAAATACTTATACGTCTGACAACACTTAACAACCGAGCCATCCTCCATTACTAAATCTTTTCCTGTCCTTCCTACCACCATGTACTCTGTCTTCTTGAAATTGGTTTTCAAGCCCCATTTTCCATATTCCTCATTTAATTTTCTTAACATATAATGTGCATCGTATTCATTCTCTGCGAATATCACTTGGTCATCTGCAAAATTTAGTGAATATAACATATCGTCATTTAATTTTATTCCCATCCTCTCACATTTTATCTTCCAGTTTTTTAGAGCTTCTTCTAGATATATTTTGAAGAGAGTTGGTGCAATACAACACTCCTGTCTTAGCTCTTTATTTATTTTGATTTCTTTTGATATGCTATTTCCTAATTTGACATAAGCGATATTGTCCGTATATAACTCTCTAATGGCCTTAATATGTACGCTATTAATATGGTGGTTTTCCATGGCCATCCACAATTTTGAAAGGGGGACACTGTCGTACGCCTTTTGCAAGTCAATATTGAATTGAATTGAATGTGCCTTATTTTACGTGGCGAGACTCAGGCCATGAAGCCTGCTCTTCCGCCTGACCACGCAAATTCCGCTAAGCTGCTTTCACCAACCATGGGAGAAATAAGGTATTTCTTGGGCGACGTTTCGTCTTGGGCGACGAAACAGGCGATTTGAATTTAGCTCAGAGGCATCATTTAGGCTTGAGGATCTTTTACATGCAGCAAATCTACTAACATGGGCCAGTCGGCTTTACTTCCCCTCCGAAGGAAGGCGTACGAAGGATTTTTTCGCCCTTAAAAATCCACGGCTTCGATCGGGTATATCACCCGCATATATCACCCGCAAACTTGGGTATAACAGTCCGATACTCTAGCCGTTACACCATCGCCGCCGCTCAATATAGACTAGATGTGTCTCAAGGTTATGCGCCAGCCGCTTATCTGTAACTTGTCGGATGGTAAATATATTATCTGTGCAGGATCTACCAGCACGAAAACCACTCTGTGCTTCCATTTCATTTATTTCATTTTCCAATCTGTTTTTAATAATTTTACCATATATTTTACCAAGGGAACTCAGGACAGTTATACCACGGTAATTGGAGCAGTCCTCTTTATCTCCTTTTTTAAATATATTGGAGATGTAACCCACTTTAAAGACTTCAGGTATCACACGTCTCCTGAGACATGCATTAAATAAATCTAAAAGCTGTTCAAACAACACCGATGGAGCTGATTTTATTAGTTCTATATTTATCCCACGGGGTCCGGGAGCTTTACCGCTTTTGAAACTTTTCACCACTTTCTCAACTTCAGTTGCTGATATATCTTCAACCGGATTGCCAGATGTATCCTTCAGCTGATATAGAGTGCGGTATTCTGCACGGTGTGCCTGCAGAAGTTCTTTGTAATACTTTGCCCAGTTGTCTAGGCTTATAAGCTGCAAATGTCCATATCTCACTTCATTTGTTCTCAGTTGTTTCAACACTTTCCATGCCTCCTGTGATCTTGAGCTTCCAATGTTGTTGCTGATTTCTTGACACTTGATGTCCCACATATCATTTTTGGCTTTTATAATCTCCTTTTTTACTTCTCTACATATTCGTGTGTAAGTTTTTCTGTCTTCTAGATCATGGATCGTCAGCCACTTTTGATAGGCGTTTTCTTCTCCCGTACCCTTTCAGCAAATTTGTCACTCCACCAATACGTTCCGGTTCTCTGCTGCTTCCTTTCAATTTTCCCCAAACTTTCGTATGCCGCTTCGTTTACTGAATTGATACCAAAATTTGGCTTACGGCAAAATGACTTCGTTTGTCAGCTTGCCTGTCAGTCTGCCTGTCTAACTCCCTGTTTATCTGTCTGCTTGTCTGTCTGTATGCCTGGCTACCTGACTCTCTGTTTTCTGACTACCTGTCTAACTACCTATCCGCCTATCTATCTGTCTGCATATCTGTCTCCTTGCCTGTCTGTCTGTTTGCCTGCTTGTCTGTTTCATTGTATGTCTGCCTGTCTCCCGCTCTGTCTCCACTTGTCTGGCTGCCGTCTGTGGTTAACGGTAGTGCCTAAACCTATCAGACCATTTTCTCTAGATCTCAAGACCTTCCGAATTTAAAAGAAATATTTTTATTTTTAGGAATAAAGCCGCATGAGCATTTTCCTTTTTTTTTTTTCAAAAGCATCTCCTAATTTATGGATTAATGTTTTCTCGGAAAAAGCAGCAATGATTGCTTATAAAACTGGCGCAGGTCCCAATTTCGTTGAACTCTCTTAATTTTCGAATATTACAAATGTTCAAAATTTTTTTTGTGTCTTCTCACAACCACAACATAAAAGATATAAATTGTTTCCTAAACAAAATAAATTATAGATCTTTAAATAAAATTGTGTTCAATATTTTGAATGTATGAATAGTTATCGGATGATTTTGGGTATAACGTAAACAATTTATATTATATTGAAATATATTAAAATTATATGGGAGATAGTACTACTGGAATAGAAACAAGCTTAATAAATTTCATTCACAGAAAGGGAAAACAGACATATATCAAATTAAAAAAGGATTACAATTTTTTTGTACTACATTTTGTCGTTTATGTAAAGAGTTACTACAACTTTTATTTAAAAAGAATTTTAAAGATAAATAAAGTGAATATCATGGATTTAATGTTTTTTGCTGGATTTACAACAGGAAGATCTTCAATGGATCATGTTTTATTATTATTATTATTATTATTATTATTATTATTATTATTATTATTATTATTATTATAGATACATTTAATGCTGTTGGATAAGAGACACTTTTATGTTCGTTGAAAAGTGTACCATTTTTACCATTATCCATTTATGCAGTGCTCAAGGGAGCAAAAAATTAACAATAAAATAATCATTCTTTAAAAAAAAAATAACAAGGAGGTAATTGTTACCATGTTATGTGCACCACCAGTGTTATATATAATATAGCACCACCCGTGTTATATATTTGTCTTTCTTTTCTTTTTCAGAATTCAGTTGCCACACCAAAAAAGAAAGAGCAGGAAACGATTCCTTACATTTTCGGCCTGTGCATGGGGGTTCCCCGCGATGCTGACAACAACGTGTTTCTTTCTGTTTAATCCAACGTCTGCCCAAATCAAATATTTAGGGATTTTGACATCACAGTGGTACACCCCAACACTTATGGAGACCAGAGTGTGTTACAACGAACAAACCATTGTAGACGACTCAAGTAAACATAAAATGCACCTCAAAATTGAGAAATATAATTTCGTGTGCATTATTAGTTTTGTTTTAATTTCTCTTCTTACTTGCGTACGAAAGTAAAAGTATAATAACGCTGCAGCATGAATCAACCATTTGTTGACAGAAAAGATTGAATTGTGGGAACCTACTATCAATAAGTGTATAAATCTTGTTCCATACGTAGTAAATTATTTCCTCAATCGTTTTGTGTAGTCAGAATCCACGTTTCGAAGACTGATACCGAAAACGTGCTTGGTACAGTTTTCTGGGGGTCACTTTACATTAATATTTATCATGTTCCAAATGTTTTGATTGAATTTTTCCCCAGATAATGTAAAGAACGTCTAAAAATGGCGCAGAATCAATTATCGTTAAAACATCGGAATTTTCCAAAATTGCAAAAGTTAAATTTTTTGCCGTCTTACTACAGTATTAAAGATAAATATTTTCCTTCATAAAATGTGTTATTTAAAGATTTTTAAATAAAGTCCAGTAGAATTTTTCGAAAATGATTTTGCTTGAAATTTTGAGTGAAATGTAGGCAATTTTTAAACAATTATTTCCTCAAAAACTGTTCAAACAAACTTTTAAAATCTTTTTTTTCATCAGAGCAAAAGAGCCTTCTAAAATTGCGCAAGGACCATATTCGGCAAACTCGATGTATTTTAGAAAATTTCCAAAAATAACATTGCAAGAACTTCATTGATACCAGATTGTTCCGTTAACGAAATCTGTTTCTAGAAAATACATGTTTAATGTCAGATACATTTTTTGGAAAAAAACAATAGTTTTCATGTATTTTTTGGTGGAAGTAAGTGAAATTTGTAAAAAATAACTAGTGCTGCTACTGAATGGCACAAATTTTCTTGTACTAGTTAGTTTTATAATCTCTTTAGATTAGACTAACTGTTGGGTGTCTTACTTCAAGTTTTTTTGTAAATACCAGAGTTCATTAAAGAAAGAATCTCTACATCCAACATTGTACGAAAATGACGAAAAAATTGAACTTTTGCAATTTTTCAAAATCAGAGATTTCACGACAAAATAGACATATCTCATTCTATGAAGCGTCCTTTACGTTAAACGAGGACAAATTGAATTAAAAAAATATTTGGTGAAATTTTTTAGACAAATTTGAAAATATTGTTGAAGCTGTCATTCCCCAAAATCAAAATATCCATTTCAAACTCGCAGGGTCTTGAGTTCCTTTAAATCGATCGAGGTGTATCAATTTTGAACGGTGCAAGAGCTAGCGTTGAGTACAGACAGATTGACGGAAGAACGGACAGTCAGGCAGACTTTTGCCGTCAATCGAGTTTTCGGTAACAAGTGCCCACAAAACGTAGATTCTAAATATCCAACGTGTTAGGTGATGTCATTCACTACGGACAGGAATAAGATTTATTAACTTTTTCGTTCCCAGGGCCAGACGATAAACATTTTTCTGTGAAAGATTCTCCGTTTTCCGACGCCAATGAGAATGCTTTCTCTTCTTACGAAGTAAGAGCGAGAAATAAAAAGTTCAATTAGCTTAATATTTTTGGATAAAACCTTTTGTATTATTGTCACGTAATTGTTATAGATACATTTTGCATCTTTAAAATATAATAATTGGACCTCATTCTTCTGTGCACGTCTGTGTTACAGATAATCCACAAAGTACCTTGAAATACGGCACCTTTCTTTTTTATTATGGCCCTGTGATGTGTTTGGTGTTGTGCAACATCGTGTGTCTGAGACTCACGTCGAGGAAGGTACAATACCTCACACGCGGAAACTCCATCCTTCGCAGAGAATACGACCAGAGTTACCGAAACCCGGTCATAAATGACATAGCACGCGAGGGTGACAATAATTGGACAAATCAAAGCCGAAATGAGAGGAGCAGGTTTGGAGCGGTAGATGCAAAAATGTAAGTAGTGAATGGATTTTCGCAGAATTATAATATTATATATTATTTATACAATTATATTACATATATTATATAATTATAATATTACTTTTAAAAAATTTCTTCTGAGTTCGCTTTGTTGCAGAATTAAGTTGTACATCAAAATGTTGCTGATGACCGGTGGAATCGAACTCATCTCTGAGATCATCTGCTGGGTGACTTTGAAATTTCCCGAGGAATCTTCATTCTACCGTTACGACTACGATTTAGCATACAGAACCACGGGGTACTTCGTTGACTTGTTCCGGGCGATGTGCGTCGCTTGGTTGGCCGCCCCGGACGGGGGCTACTGGGAGTCTATCCGACAGTGGGTCCGGGGTGACAAGAAAACAAACAGTGCAAAAACAGCAAAAACAAAAAGTTCTAAAACAGGGCATCTAAAATTCAGGTTCGGACTTTAATGCTCGCCGCGAACTGTTGCTACTGCGCGAGTGTGTCTCACCGTGGCTACATAATGCTTAACGTTCTGCACTCTTTAAATATAAGGCGAATCTTCAGCGATCAGCTGGGAGGCGCTTATGCAATCGATGGCTTTGTTACAACTTAATTTTTTTTACTGAAGCTTCAGATTGGATAATCTAATTCCAGCTGATGAAAAGTCAATTTGTTATAATAACTTTGGTCTTTGAATTTTTAAAGACATAATATGTTTCATATTAATATTCATTACATAATAAATACTGCAACGTTTAAAAAATTATTTGTTTCCGTCATCAGCCATAAAAGAAATAAATAAATATATATCTTTTTTAAATAATGGTCAGTTATAAACAGAAGAATATGTTGTTCATGTACACAAGTCACAAACCGCATCCTTATAAATACTCTACGAAAGGAAGTAGTCAGACAGAGGTTGAGAGGGACATACAGTAATTTAGACAGAAATAACTTAGTAGTAATAGAAGTATCCTAATTTTGAGAAAAATTACTTAATTAACCGTCTTATAAACTAGTAAAGGGTACCTCAGTTAAGATGGTAAAAAGTTCTCATACACCAAATGACATATGAGTGGTTACATTATAATTATAACTTAAAAATAATATTTTTAAAAGGTTTCTTAGCCCCGTCCCACCACCCTCACCTCTCTAGAGCAAAAAACGTGTTTTTTAAATTTTTTTTCGAGAATTTAACAATATTTTATCTGGCTGAAAAATATGATAAATAAAAAGAGAATTTATTCTATCAGAAAAATACTTTTTGGTATTTTATTAGATCCAAATTTAAAGACCAATCAGTCGAACAGTCGGATATCGGTATAAGACAGTCAATTTCTTGGCTGTCCGATAGAAGGAGGCCTATTCGTCCAAGAGGAAGGTCATAGAATGGCGTCTAAAACGTTGGTAACTGTGCCTAGAACGCGGAAGGTCGTAGGTATCTATGATGCGACGTCTAGCCGACAGTCAAATACTTGTCTACAAAAGCCTATTTTTTTAAACTATGGCCTAGCAATTACAAGAATGTGAAAAAAATTCACAAGTGTTCTGTGATGAAGGTTTAAGGTTTTTTTCGTGCTTCGGTGGGTGTTCTAATACACAGAAAAACTGGTCTGCCAATTCGGGTTCAACATGTTCCCCTTCCACCCATGTTCCACACTTATCCTTCATTTGTGATCGAATTTTCTCATAAACTGTCAAAAAACATCGTCTTTCCTTAGCCTATGATATACTTATGCAAAGATTAGAAAGATTTAAAAAAATAATAGTTTTTAAGTAAATTCAAGAATCAAAATATTACTGGGTGCTTCAGTAATGTATACAAATGTATAATAAATACTAAAATAAATGCACAGAACTGTTGCAGTCATTCTGGAAGTATATTTAAATTCAAGGTGATTTAAAGGCGGGAAAATGGTTTTTATTTTTTTAACTACAGCCCAGTCGTCGAAAAAATCTGAAAACAATTCATAACCATTTGTATATTAAGAGGAACGTTTGAGATGTTTTCGAGCCTGTTTCATATTTATAAGACACCATAAAAAATTTTGTTATTTTTTTCCAATTTTTTTGTGTTTGAATTTGGTATTACCATGATGACGAAATAGTCTATTTTAATTTAGCTCAGAGGCTTCTTTTCAGCATGAGAATCTTTTACATTAAACATTTTCATTAAATTTCTACATTTCAGTAAATCTACTACATGGGGCAGCCGGGTTTACTTTCCCTCCGAAGGAAGGCGTACGAAGGATTTTTTCGCCCTTAAAAACCCACGGTTACGATCAGGTTTGAACCCGCAAACTTGGTTACAATAGACCAGTACCCTAACCACCGAATAAGCCTTATACCACCTACCCCTTATACCAGCGAATAAGCCTTATACCACCCACCCCTTATACCACCGAATAAGCTACATTTTCACAATCTTTACTTTCGCCCTCAGGAAGTTCGCATGTCGGCAGAAACGTTGGCATCTACGTCTAGGACTTCGGGTTCTCGGAACAGCCAAGTAGATACTGATTCTAGTCGCGGAAGACTACGCTTTCATTATATTCACAAGTTTAAATTAAATTTAATGATCCGAAGTACTAGTCAACACACTGTCCCGTTGCCACTAAATCCGTTTCAAAATAAAGGAAGATCATTTGCGCTTATTTAGAGGCAAAGCGCACTCAGGTTTATAAATTACAAAAGCCAAGAGCGGTCCTTGCTAAATTAATTATTGAGTAATATTGCAGTTAATTTGACATTAATATTAATAGGTTCATTTCTTAAGTCAATATTTCATAAAATATTGTAAAGCATAATGAGAAACATCCAAACATGTTGGCACAAACAGGACTCAGTGGCTTACAACCGCAACCAACGGAAGTTTTTATTTTAAGAAAGTAAATATTTTGTATTAAGAAGAAAAATATTGTAGATTTTCACTACTTTATTAAGATATTTTACTACTACAAATGAACATATTTTTAAAAAAATCATTGAATATAATGTTATGTACTGACGATATGACATTTAGTACTTTATATTTGCTTTATAAATATTATTTTTGAAAACGAATGAATCACATCTAGAGGTTTATTTTTACATCATGTAAATAAGAGTCTGTATTATTTGGATCCCCAATATTGTAACATTCAATGTAAATAATGTAATAAATGTTCGTCTTAAAATGGTAAAGTTGTCAGTTTTGTGTTCCATTTTATGAGATGTTTAGATGACTCCTCATGATTAATGGTAGAAGAGCTTGTTGCCAATGTGCAAATGCGTGGCTTCTATTTCTGATGGAGTAAAGGTCGCGAACTGTCTGAAGCAAGAGGGGAGCTTCAGAGAATTTGGCTTAAACTGAATTACAACATTCGGGCAAAGCATAGGGGCAGTATGTCGCTTCAGCGTTTTTCGGCTGGGTGAAATTTTGTTTATCAAGACCTCTTCCGGTAAACTCGTGGCCCTCAATTGACACGGTTCAACTATTTAATGATTTCCTCATGTCACACACTGATGATATATGTATTTCCAAAATGTACAGTGGGGATACCTTTTCTAACATTTAAGGTTCCAATATATTCAAAACTATATCGGCAATAACAACTTAAATACAATTTAAATATTAATTCTGCGATCAATAATTCAAACATTCACTAAATTTCAATTAAATGGATAAATTTCACATGAACAAGAATAGTTATTTAAGGTAAGCAACAGTACTTTTTTCAAACGGCACAATCTAATTTTGTTTTTCAAAAGGAAAATAAAAGTGTTACCCAAATAAAAAATGGTAAAAAAATCAATTTATTTCCATCAAAGGGTAACCATTACTGAAAACTGAAATACATGCATATTTTAGACAATGAACAAAAAGCATTCACGGGCACCTAGCAAAAGAATTGGGTATGTATTCATATGGTTATGGTGAGGATTGAGAGAGGAATATATAGTTAGAGAGTCAGAGGGAGAGAGAGGGGGCAAGTGAGAGAGAGAGAGAGAGACAGAGAAAGGGAAGAAGAGAGGGAAACGGAGGAAGAGAGGGATAGAGGGAAGGAGAAAGACAGCTACGGACGGAGAGAGGGAAAGTGTCTGAGGGAGAGAGGGAATGAGAGAGAAAAAAGAGAGAAAGAGGTTCCCAAATATTAGAGAAATTCTGCGATGTTGCAGAGTAGCACACGAGTACCTTCTCATTTGCGACATCCGGGACAGGATAACCCCGTCGTCACGAACCGAGCAGGCAGCAGTCGCGTAACACGGCGAGCGAGACGGCCGGAGCGCAGGGGGGGGGAGAGAAGAGGGCGCGAAGCGAGAGGGAGGGGGCGGGGGCGTAGGGTGAGAGGCGACGCGGAAAAGGGATCGCCGGCCGGCGGGCCGCCAGCAGAGGGAGTGTTGATCTGGCTGCGGCTGATGCCTGGTGTAACGCTCTAATAATGAAGTACTTAGGCCGCAGACACAGGGGAGGGAACTCACTCAGCAAAGTGGTCGGCCGACCGTGAAATGCAGCCCCCAAGATTGCCGGGGCGGCTCCCGGGACGCGGCGTCAGGAGCGGAGGGGGCGGGGCGCCGCCGGGGTGAGCCCCGCCCCCTCACACTCCTCACCCCCCCTCCCGCCACTGACCGTGCATCTACAGCTTCTGCACCTCGTGAAGCGATCACCAAACGGCCAATTTTGAATACTTCTACTCGTTGCTGGGTCAGATTTAGCTACAAGCAAAATAAGCTTTTGGTGGGATCCCCTCCCCCGAAATGATAAAACATTCGAAAATGTCATATATTTTTGTATCTGTTCAATAATAAATACATTTTCACTTGTAATTTCACAAAACGTTATGCTATTTCAATGAAAGTTGTTTAATTAGTATATCAAAGAGGTAAGTACTTGTTAATTGACGTGTGTGATAACACAATTATTGACTGCTTGTATGTCAAAATCTGTGCTACACATTGCCATTTTACGAATGATTTCGAACAAAGAAAGACCTTTTATAACGCTGGCATACAGAAAACACGTTTCTTAAGTGAGATCTGGCCTCATAGCTTGGTGCCTACGTACTTACCCGCCCTGGTCCTTTGCCATGCTCCACACCAAACTCCAGCTCCAGTGAATCGGTTGATCTTTTATTTTTATTTGTTTTACAACGAGTAACCAGAGTTTACCTTGACTCTCCTCTTGGGCAACGACACTGAATGAAAGACGCTTTTAGCGCGGAAGGCGTCTCGTTGATTGATTATTTCGTGCTTTCGGTTACGTCAACGGCTATTCTCATACGTGTAGTGTATGTTTTATCATGGTAGGTGGCTGTGTTCTTCCCTCCCCGGATAATGAAATCCGGCGCCGATCACCTCTTCCGCTTACGGGTTTTCCCGTCCAGGTATCTCCCAGCAACGAGATACCGACCTCGCAATGACTAGCTGTGGTCTCTCGACATGTGTCGTAATGAAGGGCATGAAAGTGTAAATGTGTGTGTAAGTAAGGGCTGAGGACAGGACGAGGAAGGAAAGTTCGCGCATGGTCCATGGCCCATTTGTGATGGTACTGATCTAGCATTCTTCTGGTACTGATCGGAGAAACCACGGAAAACTACCGATCAGAGCAGCCGGCCACTAGAGTTCTCCTCCAGACAGCAGCTAAATTCGATATAGCTACCTAGCTGGTGTGAAAAATCCCACCATCGTCGGGACTCAAACCTTAGGTCTTCCCAGTCAGCGGCACAGCAGGGTCCTCAATGGATGCCCTGAGGCACCTCAGCTGGTGAAGGCGCCCCATGCATTGATGGTCGATCGCAAGCTCCCTTCGAGAGCGTCCTCTGCCTTGCTCGGCGTGCTCGATCCGGGCTCCACCGCTCCCCCTTCTCGGCTGCCCCCTGCGCTCGTCACGTCACCATGGTGAAGCCACGGCAACGGACCGCATCGCCCTCCGACGGCCATTGACAGCGGCCGCCACCCCACCGGGATCACAGTGCTGTGCCCGAAATGCCCGCGACCATGAACATGCAGAATATCTTTTCGGAGATTGAAACCTGAGAAGGTTCACCGGGCTTTGAACTTGGGTTTCTATACATTACGTATTAACGTCAGTGGACTCATATCGGACGCGGCTATACTTGGGTTTTTGTGACGTGGCGCGTCAGGGACTTGTCTTCACGATGAAATATGGCACGGATTTTCGCATCTTTCTCAGTCGTGTCGCTAGATGTCGATTAATCTGCAGCACTGCTTGCAGTTATGCGACATCTGGCGACATGATAGAGAAAGACGCAATTATCCGTGCCATGTTCAATGGTGAAGACATGTCCTTGACGCGCCACGTTACGAAAACCCAAGTATAGCCGCGTCTGATATGAGACCAGTGATAATATTTGTGAACCAAAGCGACAGGGGAGGCTCAAAATCAACAAAGTTTGTTATTGGTGATATCGGTCTCATACCGTTTGATAGTTTTTGTAATACCATTTTCTTTCATGAAAATAATACTGCTACAAGAATACGTATTACTGGCATTATGTGTAACAGCTATGCACTACGCAACACTACATGAATCTGAAAAGACCTTTCCAACCAGTAATTTTTTTCTCCTTACCGAATTTCGATCTAAGGCCCTTAACCCGCCGGAAACATTACCCTTACACGTTCAGTCTTACTGCTAAACTTAGCCTTCTACTCTCTTAAAAAAGTTGATAATTCGCATTTGCAATTTTCAAATATTCCGGGATTTTTATTTAGATTATTTCAAGATCCACCGTTAAGAACAGATTTCATTAAGGAAAAAGTGCCTGTCATCAACGTTGAAGTTTTTCAATGCTCATTTTTTTAAATTTTCAAATGTACAGTGTTAGACGAAAATGGATCCTGCGCAATTTTTATAAGTGTACTTTACTCTTTTAGAGAAAAATATTAAAGAAAAGTTTGAAGCCATTTTTGAGAAAACTGGTGTAAAATTTGTTCATGTTTTACGCGAAATTACGCAAAACTATTAATATATATGAAAGATTGTACATTACCTTCTTTAATGATGTCTTTAAAAAACCTATTTTATTAAGAAAAATCTATTTTCAATATTGTAGGTGTTGGAAGACGACTTTGACCTTTGGTAATTTTCAAAAAATTCGATATTTCAACAAAATTACATTTTTAAGTGTTCTTTCCTCTATCTGAGGAAATGAATTAATTAACAATTTTGAAGTCATTTTTGAGAAAATGTTGAAAATGTTAAGGCTTCACGTAAAGTGGCCCCAAAAATCGAAATGACCGTTTCAAATTTGCAGAGCCTGGAATACCGTCACACCGATCGAAGAATATTAGTTTTGAAGGAAATTGCATGGACTGTTAAAGAGTTGACCAGACAGACGGGCAGGCGGCTGACCGAACGAAGAAAGAGAACAGACGGACAGGCGGATGGACGCACAGACAGGTGGAGAGACAGAAGAACGGGCAAATGGACAGAATAACGGAGAAATGAACTGGCGAACAAACATAATGACAATCAGGAAATGGATAGAGTTATACGTTTTCCCTTAAACCAATTTTTCTATTAGTAAGGACTAACAAAACATGAGTTCTCACTCTGAATATCAAAAAATATGTTTGAGTAGAAATCTCGAGTTTGTTGTTAAACGAAAACCCTTAGTCTTTTAAATAGCCTATTTAAACTCCCATCCTATTCCCAACAAACCACTTTCTCCTTTGCAACAACACTTATAAAGACCCCTATGAGAGGGACTATTATCTCTTCACATTGACAGCACCTGCGTCTCGCGTAGAATCCCTCGCAAGAACCCCGGCCGGGCGGGGGCCAGTGTATTGTGTGCTTTCGCCGGGAAGCCCTAGCGCTGCCGCTCAAGCAGTTCGCGGCATTTGAAGAGGGGCCGTGCGGGGAGGGGCTGGGCCGATTGGAGCTCGGCGGGATGGATCAGGCGGAGCGAGGTGGGTTGTACATGGCGGGGAAAAGCGGGGAGGGGAGAGGCGGGGTGCAGCAGAACAGGGTCGGTTGGGGCTGGGCGGGATGGGTTAGGGTGGAGAGGGATGCGCTGGGCATGGCTGGTTGGAGTGAGGCGGGGAAGCACGGAGCGGGGAGAGAAGCGGGAAGGGGCGGGGTCGGATGGGGGAGGGCGGGATGGGTCAAGGCGGAGAGGAATGAGCTGGGCGTGACGGGGAAGCGAGGAGCGGGGAGAGGAGAGGGGAGGGGCGGGGTGCAGCGGGACCGGGTTGGATGGGTCACGTCGGAGAAGGATGGGCTGGGCCTGGCAGTTTGGAGCGTGGCGGGGAAGCGTGGAGCGGGGAGAGAAGCGGGGAGGGGCGGGAGGGCGGAGTGCAGCGGGGAGGGGTCGGTTAAGGCAGGGCGGGATGGGTCAGGGCGGAGCGGGATGTACAAAGCCTCGCTGCTTAGAGCGTGGCGGGGAAGCGGGGAGAGGGGCGGGGAGGGGAGGGGTGCAGCGGGGTGGGCCGGTTGGGGCGGGGTGGAACGGAACGGGTGAGGGCGGAGCGGGATGGACTGGGCCTGACTGCAGCATGGAACCTGAAGCATGGAGCGGGGAGCGTGGCGAGGAGGCGCGGGGAGCTTCGCGGCGGTTGCGTCAGGAAGGGGGCGGGGTTTCTTGGGCCTCCCGCTAATCCCCCGCACGCGCGTCGGGCTGCGGCGACGATCACACGCAGCGCTGAGGGGTTTCCTCGGCCGCGCTCCCCGTGGGGATTTGGCATTCGCAAGGCGTGGACAGGGAATGCGGAGCCTTGTATCAAAATACAGGCTGGTACAGAATAAATGTTACAACATTCTAGGGCAAGTAAAGGTGTCGAAGATGTTCACTTTTTGCCAATGAACGGGTGCTGAGAAACCTCAAGTTGTACATGTGACTAGCTGTGGTGCCCCTAAAAGATAGGGTACTCACTCTGTATTGATGTTAGGCTTGCAGGCGAAATCTCAGGAAACAATCTGTCCAGTCCACAATATTGAGTCCTTTGCCTTAAAGCTTTCAATGTCGTCAGCACGGATCACAAAAATGTCTCGATTCGACAGATATAACGTTTGATGCGAGGGAACAGCTATTCACGTTGTGATGCAGTCAAGGGTGCATGTGGAAACGTTCATAAAGTGATTATTAGCTAACGAAATATGTTGATTTGTTCGAATAAATCACACAGATTTTCAATTAGTCCATTTCACTTTACACGGAACGACGACGGAATTTAATTTTACGACGGAATATCCAGAAGAGTCACACTCCGAGAAACAATAAAAGAAAAACGATACAATAAACACAAATAGAAACAATAAACAACAGCGCGTACTTTCTCGCGTTTCTGGAGGTTACGTAATATTATAATGCCGATATTTCTGTCCTTATAACATATTTTAGTCATCATTTGTAAAACTCACCTACTTGATGGCAGGGCTGTAATAAAGCGCCATTTCACCGACTGCGGACACGAAAGTAAACAGCCTACTAAGGTGATCAGATAAGATAAAAACTATTTCTTTGCTAATCCATTGATTGTGGTGCCTTTTGTTGGTGAACACAAAATGGGAACGAAATTAAGTTCTATCTAAATATTCGAAAACATTTCGTACCTCTCAAATTCTATATTACGAAAATGATAATTGCATTTTACATGCAAATACAGGAATAACATTCTACATCGTGTTAGAATGTATTTATTAGATAATATTCCGATTCGAAAATATTCTTTATTTTAATGGCGGTGATGTGCAATGCAATGAAATTATTCATAATTCCCACAACTTCTGTGGATTCTTTGAAAACATTATAAAAATTACGATTTCTGTTTTAGCAATAAATCAATCAAAATGTTAGCAAAACAATATTCTACACATGTTTCATTCCCTGTGAACTTAGCAATGGGAAACCAAACAATATGTGACTGCCCTTGCCAACACTACATATTACTAATAGCTCTCATCCGATATTACAAATTTATTGTTCCGGACAGGATCGGAGGCTCGACGGTCGCCCCAAACCTACGCCTGAGCCATAAAGGCGCGGACTGTACCTCGCAGATATTGATGGGGAGTGACACGGTTGCGCGGTCACAATATGATGAGGTTGGGGCGGCGAGGGAGAAGGGCGAGGGACGCGGCAGCGCGAAGCGGGGACGGGGGCGCCGCTACAGCAAGAGGGGACGGGAATGTGGAAGGGTGGGGCAGGGGCGAGATGAGGAAGAGGCCGACATCTGGCAAGGGGGTGAAGAGGAGAGAGGGACGAAAGCGGTGGCGAGGGAGGAGACGAAGGAGCAGACGAGTGAGAAGGTGAGAAAGGAGACGAGGAGGAGACGAGTGGAGAGATGAGTGTGGAGACGAGTGTGGAGACGAGTGTGGAGACGAGTGTGGAGACGAGTGTGTAGACGAGTGAGGAGACGAGTGGGAAGATGAGTGGGGAGGCGAGTGGGGAGATGAGTGGGGAGACGAGTGGGGAGATGAGTGGGGAGACAAGGGAGGAGACTAGGGAGTAGACGAGTAGGTAGACGAGGGGAGACGAGTGAGGAGACGAGTGGGAAGACGAGTGGGGAGGCGAGTGGGGAGGCGAGTGGCGAGGCGAGTGGGGAGGCGAGTGGGGAGGTGAGTGGGGAGGTGAGTGGGGAGGCGAGTGGGGAGACGAGTGGGGAGACGAGTGGGGAGATGAGTGGGGAGACAAGGGAGGAGACTAGGGAGGAGACGAGTGGGCAGACAAATGGAGGGATGGGTGGGGAGACGAGTGAGGAGGCGAGGAGGGAGACGAGTGAGGAGACGAGGGAGGACGTGAGGGAGGAGACGAAGGAAGAAACGAGAAAGAGGAGAAAGGAGCAAAAGAAGACGAGGGAGGAGATGAGATAGGAGGCGAGCGTGGAGACGAGGGAGAGGTCGAAAAGGGGAACGTGGATAGGGAAGATGGTGAAGAGAGGGACGGCGGAAAAACGGTATCAAATGCGGAGGAAGGCTAAGAATGGGGGCGTTGCGATGCGAGGAGAAGAGGTGCGGCATAGTACGTGGCGGGGCGGGATAGCACCGAATGAAGGGGATCGGAAGGAAGTGGTAGGCGAGAGGGCGGCATGAGAGTAGCGCCGTTCTGCTTTTCACTGAGGAGCCCTTACAATGACGACGAGCCGCTGAAGACTGAGGATGGTGAGATAGAGGGGGACGGCGGCCTCCGCTCCCCCAACGTTTTGGGGAAAATTTACCAGAAGCTAATAAATTGATGTGGCTGTCAAGCAATGAAATGAACTTTTAGAGCGACACGATGATGCTATTACATCTGAGTTGCTGAATTGTAGAAATGGAATGGGCATACTACGTATGCTGAATCGCTTTTCCGGTCCATGATCATCAACTCGCTTAACTGGACAACCTGCTCTCGAGCTCGTCGTTTATTTGATTGATTAATGATTCCGGGCGCGTCAACTGACAAGGTCATTAGTCCCTTAAGTGTAGAGCATGTATTTTCCTCGAGAAGTAGATTTCGACACTAGTTTTCAGGCTAGGTCGAATTCAGTCGCTGTTTGGAGGAGAATTCTAGCGGGTGGCTGCTCTGATCGGTAGTTTACCGTGGTTTCTATGATCAACACCAGGCGAATGCCGGAGCAGTACCCTACCAAACGGGCCACGGACCGCGCGCGATCTGTCCTTCCTCTTCCTTGTCCTATCCTCTCCCCTTACACACACACACACACACACACTTACACTAACATGCACTACACTAGCACGTATTCCCGGAGACCGGTCGGGAGCTTAGAGCTTGTCTCGGCTGGGGCGGTGCCCCGCTGGTGGGAGAGTCCTGGTTAGGGGTGTACCCCACTAGCTGACGGTAGGTCGGCGTCGGATCTTGCCATCCAGCGGCGGAAGATCACCGCCATCTCCCGAGAAAAAAACATGCACTACACTAACGGGGCTAATGATCCGTTGCAGTTGACGCGCCCGGAAACACGAAAAAAATCAATCAAATCAATCAATCGAGAGGTGGAGGTGATCTTCCCCCGGTCTGCAGCCTACTTACCGTCGCCTGGTTCCCTCATTCAGGTATCTCTCACCAGCGAGGCACCGCCCCAGCCGGGACAAGCTCTAGGCTCTCAACCTGTCTCCCGGCATGAGTGGTTGTGTAGTGCATGCGAGTGTGTGTGTAAGGGGTGTGTGTGTGTGTGTGAGGAAAGGACAAGGAAGAATAATGAAATTTCGCGCGTGGTCCGTGGCCTGTTTGGGTACTGCCTCGGCATTTTCCTTGCGTTGATCGCATAAACCATGGAAAACTACCGATCAGACAGCCAAACTCTTTAATTCTTTTTCAGATACCGAATTGATCTACTTGTCTAGTCGGTGCTTGTCGGGATTCAAATCCTAGGATCTCCCGGTCTGAGGCATTGCAGTGTTATCAGTTGATGTCTTGAGCCACCTCTCTCAGTCAAACGCATCGTTTAGGCATAGTGCCCGTGCAGGTGATAATGCTGTGGAGAAGCTACCTTCTTCCCCGGTCTCAAAGTTTGCGAACAACCATGAACAAGAAATTGACTTTTCTGAAGGTGTGCAACTTACTCGCCAAGTTTGCAGCGTACCGTTAATATCATCCTGGATATAGAGTCAATTCTTTATGTTAAGTGTAGAACCAAATGTTTTAAACGCCCTTAAATCTAATTCTACTGGATCGTCTGCTTTCATCCCGGTAAAAGATTTTCAGTAAACGGATCAGGAACAAAATCAGTTACAACATCATGTTTTAATAAAAATATGTACAAAAAACGCGTGGAATAGTTTCACACCATAAACCGAAAAAGCAATCTATAATTTTTTATAAAATATCTAAACCATTAATATAAATTTTATTGACCAGAAAGTGGTTTGAAAGCGTTGATTGGGCTATCATTAGGGTAGCGGTCAGGCTTCTACAGCTAGGTGGTAATTGGTGCTGCATAACTATTTCTGTACAATTAGAGACTATACCGAGCACCAAAAAATAGGTGTTATATTAATTTTAACAATAATTTTCAATACATTAATGACCTTTTGGAATAATATAATTCTAAATAACCTGTAACAAGTATTGTACTTCAGTGTTTGGGTCAATGACTGCTATCTCTCTCAGGTTCTTTGTACAGCTTCCCTGATCTCTCGAGCGAGCGCTCAAATGTCTCCTTGTTTTGCTTCTAGACATAAATGTAACTTCGCTATCTGAGGGTAATACAGTTATTCATATTATCATTCTCCATGTTCTGCAGGAAGTCCTTCACGAAGGGCACAAAAGGGGATGAAAGTCAAGTTCTGTAGCTGACTTGCCTTTGCAAATAGTATTTATTACACTGGAGTAAATTTTCCTCACCAATTCTCACCAAAAATGCTCATTTCATCTGTCTTCATTATTCAAGTTGTATTTGGGTTCGAGTAGGGGGTCCCAGAAACTCAGAAAACGTGCACAAAACACACTTCACATAGCACGTCATACATAGCTTTAACTGCTTTTGTCTTAAATAAATAAAAATAAAATAAATAAATAAAATGTCGTAGGTTCGATCGCTTCCCGATGAAACAAAGTGGTTCGGTGCAAGGTTCGGAATTTTCCCGCTTCTTCACAATCTTCATACTCATTACACACGTGATCATCATTACATTTAAACACTCTTTCGCGACAGAGACTCGACTACGACACTGAGATTATGATCATTTTAACCACCTCCCAGAAATGCATGCTATACGATAAAAAATAAAACAATAAACAATAGTAATAATAATAATAATAATAATAATAATAATAATAATAATAATAATAATAATAATAATGCCTTCATTAGTAACGAGGCTCAGGCCATAGGGCCTGCTCATCTGCTTAACCACCTGAATATACATTTATAAAAAGTAGTAATATTCAAGCCGACCTGGATGGCCGAGGTGGCTAAGAGCGAGTACCGACTTAGCGCTTCGGTCCGAAGGGTGGCGGATTCGAGTCCCGCCTTGGGCATGGCTGTTTTGTCCCTTGACTTTGTATGAATGTGTTATCGCGGAGGGCCTCACGTTCTGCTGACCCCAGATCAGAGGAGCCAGCAAGTGTGTTGGTGTCTAGTGTATGGTCGAATATGCGTCCCATCGAGGCGTAAAGGGTAACCGGCTGTTGGCTGGATAAAAGCCCTAGATTAAAAAAAAGTAATATTCAAGAGTGAAAGGGTGCAAGGTACACATTTACGATTGGGAATGCAAATTAACAATCATCTCGGCAAACGCCGTAAGCGATTGATTCATCTCAGAAAAAACGCAATCAGAATAGCGACTTGGAGCCGAACATTAATAGTCGGAATATGATACACATGGTAGAGAATAAGAAAAGACGTTCAGGATTAAACAGTGCTTCTGTGCGAGGCCAATCTCTTCCGGTTGTTCGTGCCCACTGCGCGAGAACCTCACCCCATCCGAGAGAGAGAGAGAGAGAGAGAGAGAGAGAGAGAGAGGGTGGGAGAGGGGGACGGGGAGGAGGGGGTGCTCGTAGTACGCGTTCGGATGCAATAAAGAACCGCCCGCACTCTGTTTGGAGGGCGCCGGCGGGGAGCGCGTGGTGACCGCGTGGAGGGGGGGGGAGAGAAGGGAGGGAGGAGTAGGATTCCGTTCAATTGAAATGAAACTGCCATCACTTCAAGTGGTACGTTCAAGATATTAGGAGGGCTCGTCAGACTGTTACTGCCGAACGCAGGGAATAGTTACGTTTCGAGCACCAGAACGAGAAGTCTTAGTAGTACGTACTTACCCAAACGTTAATTCTACTACGCGTAATTGGGTCTTACGGTTTGATTGATTGATTTAGTGGTTCTGGGCGCGTCAACTACTATAGTCATTAGTCCCGTGAGTGTAGTGCATGTTTTCTTCCGCTGAATGGCGCGACCCGGCATCGACCTACTGTAGGCTAGCGGGGTTTTCCTCAACCACGTATCTCCCAACGGCGGGTCACGCCCCAGCTGGAACAAGCTCTAAGTTCCCGACTGGTCTCAGCTCTTGAGATTCGGGCACCAGTGGGTATTTTTCCGTTTGTCACCGTCCGTGGAAAGTTCTCGCAATTTAGCACATTGGCCAGCGTGCTCGCTTTCCACGATGTGGGGTTCGATTCCTGGTCAGGCAAGATATAGTGTGCGTTTTCCTTGCTGTCTCGATACATGTTGTTGTGCGATGATGAGAAAACTCACTTCTCAGGTGGAGAAGACGAATACACGACGTGGGAATGTCTTCGTGTTAACCACACGTACTCTCTTAACCCAAAGCCGCGAAGCCGAGACGCTGCTAGTATGACATGGCCCGTACGCGGCCTGTGGCACAAAGTACAGACAGATACACACCGTCCGTGGTTTCCGTGGCTTGATTGATTGATTTTTTCGTGTTTCCGGGCGCTTCAACTGCGTTGGTAATTAGTCCCGTTAATGTAGTGCATGGTTTTTCGCGGGAGTTGGCGGTGATCTCCCCCCGCTGGATGGCGAGATCCGGCGCCGACCTACCGTCGGCTAGTGGGGTTTCCCCCTAACCAGAACTCTCCCACCAGCGGGGCACCGCCCCAGACGGGACACGCTCTAAGCTCCCGACCGATCTCCCGAAATATGTGGTAGTGTAGTGCATGTTAGTGTAAGTGTGTGTGTGTGTGTGTAAGGGGAGAGGATAGGACAAGGAAGAGGAAGGAAAGATCGCGTGCGGTCCGTGACCCGTTTGTTAGGGTACTGCTCCGGCATTCGCCTGGTGTTGATCGGAGAAACCATGGAAAACTACCGATCACAGCAGCCGGCCGCTAGAATTCTGCCCCAGACAGCGACTGAATTCGACCTAGCTGAAAAGCTAGTGTCGAAAATCCTGCCGCCGTCAGGACTCGAACCTAGGACCTCCCGGTCAGAGGCGCTGCAGTGGCATCAGTTGATGCACTGAGCTACCGCTTCCGGTGGTTTCCTGCCACGCGCAGTAGAGGCTCCAAGAGAATCAGGAAGGCGGCGCGCCGCCCCACAAGTAAGGGTGGAGGGCAGCGGGCTGGCAGGCATGGACGGGAGGGCAACGCGACGCCGCATACCCGCACGCGGCGGATTCCCGGCTATGAGCCACGCCCCGCACCAGGCAACAGCTTCGCTCAAGACCAGGCGCCAGCCAAGCAACGAACGCGCACTCACACGCGCACACAACGGCTGAGATGACTCAAACCATCAACTGATGCCTCTGCAGTGTCTCTGCCTCGACGGATCTAAATTAGGATCCGAGGTAGGATGACGGGAATTAGGATCTGAGATACGAGGACGAGAATTAGGATCTAAGATAGGAGGACGGGAATTAGGATCCAAGATAGGATTGGAATTAGGATCTGAGATAGGAGGACGGGAATAAGGATCTGAGATACGAGGACGAGAATTAGGATCTGAGATAGGAGGACGGGAATTAGGATACGACTTCAACCCATCCAGTTTCCCCCAGCCTGTCCCACGCATTCCGCACCGGCCATGTCACGTTCCGCAAACTAGTAGCGGACAAGTGGTATAGCGGGCAACCAAGGTAGCAGGCAAGCATGGAATAAGGTAAGAACAGTAGGGCAAGCTGATTAGCCTACCAGCTCAATAGCGTACAAGCAGAATAGCGTACAAGCTAAATAGCATACAGAGTGTGTAGCGGACAAGCTGAATAGTATACAAGCTGTGTAGAGGACAAGCTGAGAAGCGAAGAAGCTGAGTTGTGGACAAGCTGAGGAGCGAACAAGTTGAGTAGCGGACAAGCTGAATAACGTGCACTCCACCACGCCTTATTCCTCCCGCCCACACCACACCACAGCTCGCCACACTCAGCCACGCCACGCTCCGTCACGCACCTCCACCCCACGCTCTGTCACGCACCTCCACACCACGCTCTGTCACACCCGGTCTCTACCCGACACGTCTTGACGCGTTACTCCTCGCCACGTCACGACACAAAACCACCAAACCACGACCACCCATTCCACGCGACGCCGCTCCTTGCCCCGCTACGTCACGCCAAGGTTGTTTCACTTTCCCGACCCCTACCCATCGTAAGTGCCCTCCAACCCATCTACTTTTACCCTGCCGGTCCCACCCCTCCCCGCACCGGTCATGCCACGTCCCACACTAGCGCCCGCCGCGGCAAATCTGGAGGAATATTCATAGGGGCCGGAGCAGCAACCGGAGCAGATATATGGGCACCTTATCGTTGCGCGGGGCGCGCAGCCTCCGAGAAGGCGGGCGATTTCTCAACGCCCTCAACCGAGCCGCCCTGCGCCCGCCCGGCCCGTGCTGTGCGGGTAATCCAACCCGCCCTTGCCGGCGCTGGACGGCAGAGTGCTGCGACGGAAGGAGCCAAGAGAGCCGCGCCATCAGAAACGCTGGTGCTCTAGCGCGCCAATCCACACCACTCCCTACACTATCTCTCCCACCCACGTATGTGGCTCAGGGCAGCGACTGATGTCACTGCAGTGCCTCTGTCCCGAAGGCCCTAGGGTTGGTGTCCCGACGGCGGCAAGATTTTCGACACTAGTTATACTGCGAAGTTGAATTCAGACGTTGCCTGGAGGAGAATTCTAGCGGCCGGCTGCTCCGATCGATAGTTTTCTGTGGTTTCTCCGATCAGCACCGGGCGAATGCCAGAGCAGGATCCTAACAAACGGATCACGGATCGCGCGCGATCTTTCTTTACTCTTCCTAGTCCTATTCTCAACCCTTTACTTACACGCGCTTACATTTACAATCTTAGCTGGGTGGAATTCATACACGAAAAAACCAAACCAAACCATTGAAAAACTACGAATCAGAGCAACCGGCCGCTAGAATTTTCCTCCTGACCGCGACTGAATTCGACCTAGCTGAAAAGCTAGTGTCAAAAATCCTGCCGCCATCAGGAATCGAACCTAGGATCTCCCGGTCAGAGGCGCTGCAGTGACATCAGCTGATGCAATTTTTCGCTCCCAGTCCCGGTTAGTTTTTCAAGGTTTTTCTGATTACCACCAGGCGAATGCCGGAGCAGTAGTCTAACAAACGGGCCACTAACGGAGCGCGAAATTTCCTTGATTTTTCACTGTTTGTTTCCTTGGCTTTTCCTTGGTTGACACGAAATGGATTATTTCGTGCTTTCGGGTGCGATAAAGGCTCTGGCTGTACGTCCCGTAAGTGTATTATCAGTTACATCAGTTTGCTGTTTTTTTTCTCATACAGGTATCTTTCACTTACGGAGCATCATCGCAGCCGGATGAGCTCCCAGCTGGCTTATGTGTGTAGAAGGCCGGTATGTGTAGAAGTGTAGTGCGTGGAAGTGCGTGTGCGTGTGTAAGTAAGGAATGAGGATAAGACAAAGAAGCGTAAGGAATGATCGCACGCTATTAGTGGCCGTTTGTTAGGGCACTGCTTCGGCATACGTCTAGTGTTGATTGAAGAAAACACGAAAAACTAACGTTCAGAGCAGTCGAGCAGTCGGTCGTTAGAATTATCCTCAAACAATATATTCATTCATTGCTCAAACATTACATTGCATTCGACCGAGGTATTTAGCTAGGGATAAGCTGTATTGTTGTCTGAAATCCTGTCACCGTCGAAACACGAACCATAGAACCTTCCAGCCAGAGAGACTGCAGTGACATCCTGCGCTTAGCCACCTCAGCTGGTGTCAACGAAACATTGGTGGGGTCTCGATGGTGCTGCAGTTTTTAAATAGGACTGAAGGACTGAGTCGTAAACCATTATGTCAAATGTTTCTGGTATTTGGGAATTTACAAAACTCTGCGAGGGATCTTTTGGTATGTTTTAGTACCGCTATTTCTCTTCAAATGAAGCTCAGAAAATTGCACATACATTGAGAACTGAATTTCAAACATCTTTGTCATTCATTTACATAATAATAACCCGCTAAATATTACTGAGAATTAATTAATGATGAATTGCAAGAGTGAATGAGCACGCCAATATTTTTTCATTCTTTCATTCATTCATTCATTTATTCTGCTCGTGAACTCAGTTTCATTTATCCCATAATGACAAGAAAAGTTGTTTTGATGTTTATTTTGTAAGAATTAAATCAATATTATTTAATTTGATGTTACAGTTTTATAAAGCGTAACTGCAACCATCTACATATCGTACCAACTTTTATTTTATATTTGTCTGTTAATTCTCTTGATGTAATATGTTGTCTCTGGCCAATTTTCAAAGACAAAAATTATTCACTTCATATGCTTTCTTTCATAATAAACTTTTATATAACTAATATATTCTTTTAACAATTTTCACTTTTCTATAAAAAAGGGATGAGCAGTGAATGATTTAATTTTCTTTAAAAATTGACCAGAGACAACATATCAAATCATATCAAGAAGCGCCACTGCAAGCGCGGAACATCTCACATGAGAAAGCACGAAGTCTACGCCCTCGACGGCTGGTGGGCTGAGGATCTAAACCACAAATTTTGCTTCGCGAAGAAGGCCGACAGCTGCAATCCAATGCAGGCGATTCTCTTTTTGTGGCGGTTCGGGGCGGAGAAAGCGAGGAGGCGCGGCGGCGAGGTCTAAGCTTCGCCTGCGGGCGGAACGCACCTTCTCGCTGCAGGGAAACTGCAACCGCTCGCCTGCCACGTTTCCTCTCCTTGCTGTGGGAAAAGCCGCGAAGCTCAAGGAGAGAGTCGAAAAGTCTGGAGGTAGAAAGCCTTCTAAAAAGACAGCTTTGTACTGACCAGAGCGAGCGTCAAATGAGAAGCAACACTTCGGCGAGTGAACGGTTAGTCTTCGGTTGTTCAACTCACAGATTAGGTTGTGGTTTTTCGGCACTTCAACAGCTAAGGCTAATGGCGTACGGTGACTGAACGGAACGCGACTGAATGTAAGGGGACGGGACGCGGATTGTGACGGGTCGGAATGTGACGGGTCGAAATGTGACGGGTTGGGTTGTGACAGGTCACGTTGTGACGGGTCGGGTTGTGACGGGTTGGGTTGTGACAGGTCGCGTTGTGACGGGTCGGGTTGTGACGGATCGGGTTGTGACGAGTTGAGTTGTGACGGGTCAGGATGTGACAGGTTGGGTTGTATCGGGTCGGATTGTGACGGGTATTGACGGGTCGGGACGACTCAGCCCCCTTTGTTTCAAGCAACACCTTCGAATCAAATTTAAATTTATTATAGACAAATCAAACAGTATATCACATTTTATCTTATCACCCATAGACATGTCTTTACTGGTGGTGATACAGACCACCTGGTAACTGAAACGTAATAATTGGCGCCAGACTGTCCATGTTGCCCCTGCGTCTTCTCTCCCCTTCTGGAGGGGGGGGCTGACTCTTCAAGCAGCGGGCCATACCTGTGTCCCTCAATTAACGCTGAGCCAAATTCATGAAATGGAGCGCCCTGGTGTGGACAACACACAACAACGAAAACTCTTTTTATTCTCTTTTTCCAACCATCAGAGCGCAAATGCGCTGTAAACGGCAGTGTATTTACACCGCAGACTCCTTCGTCGCTCGCAGGAGCGAGAAATCTGCGTCTTGCACGAACACTGGAAGGGAGGTGCCCAGGGCGGCCGTTAAGGGCGTGGACCGCAGTCGTTTGCGCCGCCGCGCCGCGCTCCTTGCTCTCAGCCGGATTACTTCTGCTCCGCTCTAGTTGGCACTCCGTGGCCTCTGAGTCACGCCGCGTTCATTACGACAACGATGCGTTCGCACTTGCGCTTTTACTATGCGGTTCACGATGGTAGGAGTGGATGTAAAAAGAGCTTTCGTAATACTGTATTGTTATAAATTCGACTTAACGCAACCAAATAGAGGAATGAAAAGCCACTCTTAACGGCCGGCGCCTATTCCAAATTTAACAGTCTGTTAAGAACAATCGAAAAAATGAGAGTGTTCATACGCATTCATCTATATGATATTTAGAAAGCGCTTTTAATACATTTTTATTTCCTCTGAGTTGTATTTGTTTAAGTTACACGTAACCTATGCTAAGTATCAATTAAACAGTTTTTCAGTAAAAATACTCATCTCTTTTGTCGTTCACGTTTCGAGTTGCCAGTGATCATTCTGCTTTCAATCACCTCGCTTGCCCACCGCAACTGAGACTGAATCGTCATGCCTGCCAGGAATACGGAGCAAAACCGTGCTCGCCCCTGGTGTAGGAGATAAAAAAGAATACTTGAGTATTTATATTTTTTCAATTCATCGAGATGAGAACAGGTAAGTATTAAAAATCGAACAATTCCAAACAGCATTTACTTGCAATATTGTTCGGGAAAATAAACCTCTGTGCTTTATACTGGACCGAGAGTATCTCAAATTTGATGTAGCAAAGACTGGATTATCTGCCATGATTTGTTACACAAATGAATACGGCAAATTTTTGTAATTGGACGCACGTGTATAAAAATGAGTAGTCTTCGTGCACGAAATTTAATCATCCTTCCGACTGAGATGGTACAGAGCATCAATTGATGTCACTAAAGTGCCTCTGATCAGGATACTTTCTCCAATGAACACCATGCGAATGCTGGAGCAGTACCATAACAAATGGGCGACGGATCACGAAAAATATCTTTCCTTCCTCTTCCTTGCCCTATCCTCACCCCTTACTTACAATTACACTTACATGCTCTACAATACCACTCATGTTAAGAGCTTGGAACGTGTCCTTTCTGGGACATAACTGGAAAGGGTAAACGCTGCAAACAGACGGATAGGTCGAAGCCGGATCCCATCATCCAGCGTGAGAAGACCACCCGTGACAAATATGCACCACACTAACGGAACAATTTACCATAGCAGATGACGCTCCCGAAAACACAAAATGATCAGTCAATTTTACTCAAAGCAAAAACAGTTTAAAAGTAGTGTAGTGTAGTGTTGTGCAGTGCAGTGTCGTGCAGTTAATTGTAGTGAACGCGATCAATGAATTAAAAACAATAAATTTAGCCAATATTTATGTAGCTTGTATTAAATTTTAGCATCACCGACATATAATTATAATTATTATATATCATACGAGTTGAAATATTTGTTATAATACTTAATATTAGTGATAGTATGATTATTGCATGTTCGGCTTGTATTGTACTCCTTTATTATTATTGTTATTATTATTAATATTGTTATTATTATTGAT
Organism: Teleogryllus occipitalis; assembly: GCA_011170035.1. NCBI lineage: Eukaryota > Metazoa > Arthropoda > Insecta > Orthoptera > Gryllidae > Teleogryllus > Teleogryllus occipitalis. Next base: position 65,538 of record BLKR01009208.1, read on the forward strand.
ATTGTTATTATTATTTTTAATATTGTTGTTATTATTAATGTTGAGTGTTATTATTATTGTAATTATTGTTAATTAACTGCCACCGGGTCATACCCAATTGCAGTTCAAATAAAAATGTATGTAATTTAATCGCGGTACCCCCTCCCCGACAGCGCAATGACTTTGTGCAAGGGAAAAGCGGTAACGCAACGAAGTGCGCGTGAGCGATTCCCGCAGCCTCGCTAATCTGATGGCAGCTTTCCCGACTATTACGCCGGGGAGAGTCTTTCTGATCCCCGGTTCCCTCCGCGTCGCTAAGCGCCGCCGTCTCCGGCCCCGCCCCCCTCGGCAGCGGGCGCGCAGCTGCGCCCGCGCACCCTCCGCCCCACACCCCCGCACACTGGCCACGAGAGGGTTCAGCACGCAGGCGAGGGAAGCGACCTCGATGGCGATGTTTTCAAAACATCGATGTTTCTATAAAGACATCGATGATTCTATAAAACATTCATGTTTCTATAAAGACAGCGATGTTTCTATAAAGAAAGCGATGTTTCTATAAAGACAGCGATGTCTCTATAAAGACAGCGATGTTTCATTAAAGACAGCGATGTTTCTATAAAGACAGCGATGTTTCTATAAAGAAAGCGATGTTTCTATAAAGACAGCGATGTCTCTATAAAGACAGCGATGTTTCATTAAAGACAGCGATGTTTCTATAAAGACAGCGATGTTTCTATAAAGAAAGCGATGTTTCTATAAAGACAGCGATGTCTCTATAAAGACAGCGATGTTTCATTAAAGACAGCGATGTTTCTATAAAGACAGCGATGTTTCTATAAAGAAAGCGATGTTTCTATAAAGACAGCGATGTCTCTATAAAGACAGCGATGTTTCATTAAAGACAGCGATGTTTCTATAAAGATGTTTCTATAAAGACGATGTTTCTATAAACAATCTATGTTTTCTATAAACACATCTATGTTTCTATAAACACATCTATGTTTCTATAAACACATCAATGTTTCTTTAAACTCATCGATGTTTCTATAAACACATCGATGTTTCTATAAAGACAGCGATGTTTCTATGAAGACAGCGATGTTTCTATAAGACAGCGATGTTTCTATAAGACATCGCTGTTTCTATAAAAACATCGATATTTTAACTCTTAGTTGACTGAAGGTACTTACAAGTACCACCTTCTTCCATGAGCATTTAAATATGACTATATGTGCCAGCGAGTTTCGCAGCTGGTCTGTACTATAAAGTACCATTCTGGTGCGGTGAAAAAGTTACATTTTGTAGGTGCTTAAGAGTTTATTGCTTTCTCACTGCATTTGTTTGTTGCCGTGCCTTTGTGTTGCGTCTTCTAGAAGAGGGTGGTACGAATCCTAATTCTGTATTTTTTTCTTCCTTTTTAGCGGAAATTTACCTGTATGCTACAGATTACTACAGATTATTGCTGCAGATTGTGTGCTACATATTATTACAATTATTGTTTACATCGATGTATTGAAACCGATGCTTTTTGAAAATGTTTTATTGTCGATGTTTTTTTACGTTTTCGGTGTTATTTGTAGACGAAAAATTTCCTTAATCACAATTTTGCAAAAGTCAAAATATGAAAAATAACTTGTGGTACCACTGTTTACTTGCGTGCTCGAAACGAACACGATTTGTACTACTATTATCGAACAGACTATCCCTCGCCCGAGATGATCCAGATGACCTGGTATTTTGCACATGGAGAGTTGTTTCAAAACTTTGTTTTCAGTTAAATTTTGATTATAAATTAATACACACGACCAAAGTCAAATTAAATTTTGTTTCGTGCGAATTTAATATTAGAGGTTCCTAAATCAGCTTTAAAAAATCGATGTTTTAAAACATCGATGGTTTTGGGACGATGGATTATTATAATCGATGTTTTAATTTTGAACATCGATGTTTGGCAACATCAATGTTTTGTTGTCGATGTCGCGTCGCTACCGTAGATCATCCCGTTGAAGCAGGTCGATCGAAGAAATTTCGTACTTTATTCCTTTTAACAGTGAAGATGGGCAGGCAATAATGACACAAGACACACTGCTAACAGACACGCACCACACCAATTTTCGATGATGTATGCGCAGATATATATCGAGAGAAATGTTCTGTTGGACACATGCAGGGGATAGATGCGCATGAAGACTGATTTGCAGGCATACAGATACGCAGGCACAGATTTGCAGGCCCATAAGTGTGCAGGCACACAAATGCGCTGGTACACTAGTGTACAGGCAGACAGATGTGCAGGCACACAGATGTGTAGGTACTCAGATGTGCTGACACACAGAAATGCAGGCACACAGATAGGCATTAAGACGTATACAGATAGACAGAAAGGTAGATAGATGTTGCTGTTACCTATATGGGAGAGAGAATGAATTTCATATTCTCTACAATTTCAAGTTTCATATGGATGGACTTTTAATTTGCGTTCTTTTAACATTTTATTTTTTTATTTATTGAAATGCATGCCTGTAAATCGAAGTAGAATATGCGAGCGTGCGTTTGCGGTCATTTGGACCCGCTTGGCGGGGGGCTTTTCGCCGCTGCGGCCCTAGCAGAGCAGGTTAAAAATCCATAGTTCATTGCAACCCATCTCCGTCCGCCATTCCGCCCCGCTACACCGTCCTACAACTCCGCCCCACTTCGCCACGCTCCGCCCCGTTCCGCTCCGACCCAATCCGTTCTGCCCCGCCCCGCTACAGTTCTCCCTGGCCCAAACAGCCCCGCTCCGCTCGACTCCACTCCACTCCACTCCACTCCACTCCACTCCACTCCACTCCACTCCACTCCACTCCACTCCACACCACCCCAATACGTGTCCCCTCCCCGCCCTATTCCTTTCAATCCTCCGATGCTTTCCATCGCCCCAACACTCCGTCCCATTTCTCCCTAATCCGTTCTACCCCGCCTCTCCCCACTCCACCCCGCCCCGCTCTGCTCCACTCCGCACCACCTCAGTCCATCCTGCCCCTCCCCGTCCCGCTCCAATACGTCTTGCCCCTACCCGCCCCAATCCACCCTGGTCCACTCCACTCCACTCCATACCACCCCAAAGCATTTTCCCCTCCCCGCCCCATTCCTCTCCACTCCCGCTATGCTCCATCGTCCCAACACACCGACCCATTCCACCTCGCTCCACTCCGATCTAATCCGTTTTACCCTGCCCCTCTCCGTTCCACCCCGCCCCGCTCTGATCCACTTCGCACCATCCCAATCCGTCCTGCCCCTCCCCTCCCCTCCCCGCCCCGCTCCAACACGTCCTGCCCCGTCCCGCTCCAGTCCATCCTGCCCCACTCGGCCCCGCTCCGTTCCACTCCGCGCCATCCCAATCCATCTTGCCCCTCGTCGCTGCACGCCAACTCGCTCTGCTCCATTCCCCTTCACACTACCCCAAAGCATCCTCGCCTCCCCGCCCCGTTCCTCTCCATCCCCGCTATGCTCCATCGCCCCAACACTCCACCCCATTCCACCTCGCTCCACTCCGACCTAATCCTTTTTACCCTGCCCCTGTCCGTTCCACCCCGCCCCGCTCTGATCCACTCCGCACCATCCCAATCCGTCCTCCCCTCCCCGCTCCGCTCCAACACGTCCTGCCCCGTCCCGCGCTAGTCTTTCCTCCCCCACTCAGCGCCGCTCCCTTCCACTCCGCACCACCTCAATCCCCCTGCCCCTCCCCGCGCCGCCTCACTCCACCGAGTCTCGCGCTACGCCACCGAACCCGCGCGCCCGCCGGCCGGTCCGCGTAATCCTATTACGGGACACGGAGCCCGCGGTGGCTGCGACCGCGCGGCGTCGAGCGTGAGCGCGGGGGCGGGGGGACGATATTCGGGGCAATGGAAATGTGCAGCTGGAATTGCAACAACGGCTGGTGCCTCACTCTGGGGTTCAGTAGCAGGAGTGCAGGATAACTCTAGAGATGGCGCAGAGGGCAGCGAACGGAGGGCGTAGGGGCAGGTGAAAGTCGTCAAATGGTGTGGGTGGGAAGAAGATAGCAAAACAAGGGTGGTTGTGAGGGTGTGGAAAAGGAAGGGTCAATGATGTGTTTGGAAAATGAAAGGCTACGGAAAGACTGAGATGGAGGTGCTGCGAGCAGTAGACGCAGAAACATTGACAAAAGAAAATAAAACGCTGTGCGGAGCGGAGAGTTGGTGTTTTGTCGAGGTGGCGAGACAATGGGGCTAAGGAAGCGTGGACAAGCGGGGCGGTAGCAGAGAGGTAGGATCGAAGGGAAGCAGGACAGATAAAAAGTGCCGAGGAGATACGGAATACGGCAAAGGAGAAGGCGCATGAGGAATAACAGTAAAATGTGGAGGATAAATAGCGGGAATGTGTATTGTAGATCAGGTGGTACTGAGTAGCTGTGAAGCTGAGAAGTGATGATGCGGGTATGCGTGCTAGCACGGATACGAGGTTCAGAAGATGTCTGGAAGCAGGGGTGTAGAGTAGCGGAGAGACGGGATATTGGGAAATAGGAGTCACGGGAATTGCAGAGTAATGGGGAAACTGTAACAGGGGAAAGCGTGCATGACGAAAAGGAGCCAGAGCGAAGGCAGTTGACAGAGAGATGAGATAGTGAGGAAATTAGTTAGAGGGGGGAAGAGGAAGATTGAGATATAAGAATGCTTAGTATTAGGGAAGCCGTATAACATGGAAAAATGAGTAGCGGGCAACCAGGGTAGCAGGCAAGCAGGGTAAGGGGCAAGCATGGTAAAAGGTAAGAACAGTAGCGAGCAAGCTTATTAGCCACCCAGCTCAATAGCGTACAAGCTGAATAGCGTAGAAGCTGAGTAGCGCACAAGCCGAGAAGCAGATAAGCTGAGTACCAGGCAAGCTGAGTAGCGGACAAGCTGAGTAGCGGACAAGCTGATTAGCAGACAAGCTGATTAGCGGACAAGCTGAGTAGCGGACAAGCTGAGTAGCGGACAAGCTGAGTAGCGGACAAGCTGAGTAGCGGACAAGCTGAGTAGTTGACAAGCTGAGTAGTGGACTACCTGAGTAACTAGGAAGCCGAGTAGCAGGCAAACTAAAAAGCGGGCAAGCTCAGTATCAGGCAAGCTGAGTAGCGGACAAGCTGAGTAGTGGACAAGCTGTGTAGTTGACAGGCTGAGTAGTGGACTGCCTGAGTGGTAGGCAAACTGCGTAACTAGCAAGCCGAGTAGCAGGCAAACTGAGTGGCGAATGGCGGGAATGGAGATAATATGGAGGGTAGTAGATTGGGAGACGGGCTAGAAGAGACAGGAAATCGGTGTAGTTGGAACGACACATCAACTAAATCCTCGGAAGTTTGGCTTGGGGCCTCGCAGCGGGCGCACAGTCGTCATAACTATTGCCATGACGGACGCGACGTAGGGATAGAACGGGGCTGGATGCGGCGCTGCAAGACCAAACGCGGCGCGAAACTCTGCGTCAAAACATCTGCTGCCGTCTGATTTGCGAGCGCAGGCAGTCGATTCCTGCAGTTCACCATGACTCACAGGCGTCCTTTCGAAGTGCCGATTTATCGCGCGCTGTATTCAAATATATTATCGACAAGAACTGAAATTCGATATCGACTCCAACTGTCAATAAGCAGCATACGACCACGAACGTATTGAATGACTTTCGATACAGCAAGTTTATGAGCGTAGGATGTTATTGAAAGTGAATTATATTGTATGTCTGAAATTTAATTAGCTTCGGAATTTTCTAGTCGTCACTCGCATAAAAATGCCTACATCCCAGAAATTTTACTTTATCCTAGTAGAAGGGAACGTATAAAATAAAGGAGTATATACATGATATATTAAAGTAAATTTATACATTTCAATAATTTATTTTTCACGTCGTGAAATTGAAGTTGAACTCAATGTCAGCAGTCACAAAAACTATCAAGATGGGATACATAAGATGAAGGGACTCGGACAAAGAGAGAGAGAGAGAGAGAAAGAGAGAGAGAGAGAGAGAGAGAGAGAGAGAGAGAGAGAGAGAGAGAGAGAGTAAGAATGGCCAACCCATAAAGTAACACAGATTTTTCCTAATCTCTACTCACTTCTTTACCTAGCTGTACATAGTACCTGCCAGCAGCTAAAGAGCACGAAAGCCTCTGAGAGCCAAGTTAGACATCTCCAGCTTGCGACACGGCGAACCTACAATCCCGAAGCAATAGATCCGCCATTCGACACGCAATAAAAAATGATCTAAAGTGAGTCATCTCGAGAGGAACAGGCATGAGCCGGTCGAGACGGAACGGAATGCCTGTTGGACTGAATTGGGCAAGGGAGATCGGGCGCAGGCGGTGTCTCATCGGCCCGCGCCCCGCCCGCGCCCCGCCCGCGCCTGGACCAACCCCGCCCGGCCCCCGCCCAGGACCCGTCCTCTCGCCCCTGGGGACGCGCGACGCCGCCCTTCGCTCTCTGCTAACGAGCAGGGCGACAAAAGGCGCCCCCGCCCTCGCGTCACGCCCCCTCCGGCAGCCCCTGACATCCTTCGGATTCCTCGTGGCCGCCCCGCCCTCTCCCCGGGGCAATGAGGCGCCCGCGAAGACCAGGCGCCCGAGGTAAGCCCTTTTTGGCTCGCGGCGCACTCTTTCGCCATGGGAAACTGCGGCACACCAGTAGTGTAGACATATTGATTGATTCGTATTTCTCTGGACGTCAATTGCAATGATTATTAGTCCCAGAAGAGTAGCGAGTGTAATATTCAGTGAAGTGGCGGTGGAACCTATACGTCGGCTTTGGTGCTTCCTCTGCCAGGTATCTACCCAGCGGGGCAACGCCCCATGCGGGACAATCTCTGATCCCTCGACTGGTCTCCTGATAGTATGGTAGAGTAGAGTAGAGTATCCTATTAAAAGTTGCATTTATGTTGGTAGCAACCAGATCACTGTTAAACAAGTGGAGGGGATAACGCTCCCTGTAACTATTACAATCGCGGTGAGGACGCAACTTACGTTTTCAAGCTGCAGCTCGTGCTATCAACATCATTTCTATTGCAAGCACTCTTACCACCAAGGTGCCACTGCGGAAAGACTTTCCTGGCGAGCTGTATTCCTGTAATACATTTTTTTCTTCAGGCAAAAGATTTTCGTGGACTTGTGAAAACGTGCAGCTGCCTGCGCCCGCAGGCCGGTCCGTTGCTTCCTTGCCGCTCCCGTGTGGATCAGCTCTCCCGCTCACTGGCCGATCGCAGCGCCCTCCTCACGTGACCTCCGCCCGCCGGGCCTTTCTTTCCTCGCCGCTTTGTCCGGCGCCACGGAGGGATCACCGCGGCGGCCGGTGCAGCCTCCGCCTCAATGCAATCTTCCATCTGAGTTTGGCCACGCTAGCAGCCCCGAGGCCCTCCCAAAGCCCTAGCCCTCACAGGAGCTGCGGAAAGGCGCCCCGCCCCCCACTCTTCCCGCCTTGCTCCAACTCGCCACGCCCCGCCTCGCCCAGCCTTCTTCACCTGGTCGTACGGCCGGAGGCGTTCCCGCCCCAACTCTTACCACCTTGTTCCATCTGGCCCCTTCCTATCTCGCCTGGCCCTACGGCCGGAGGCGTCACCGCCCCCAACATTTCCCCTCTTCTCACATATCGTTCCACCCCACCTCGCCCATCCATCCTCGCCTGGTCCTACAGTTAGTGGCGTCCCCGTCCCAACGTTTTCCGCCTTGTCCAACCTCTCCCCGTCTCTCCCGTCTCGTCCAGCCATCCTCGCTTGGTCGTATGGCCGGAGGAGTCCCCGCCCCAGCTTTTCCCGCCTTGTCCCACCTCTCCCGCCTCGCCCAGCCATCCTCGCCAGGTCGTATGGTCGGAGGTGTTCCCGTCCCCACTTTTCCCGCCTTGTTCCACCTCTCCTGCCTCGCTCAGCCATCCTCGCCTGGTCGTATGACCAGAGGCGTCCCCGTCCCTACTTTTCCCGCTTTGTCCCACCACTCCCCGCCTCGCCCAGCCATCCTCGCCTGATCGTATGACCGGAGGCGTCCCCGTCCCTGCTTTTCCCGCTTTGTCCCACCACTCCCCGCCTCGCCCAGCCATTCTCGCCTGGTCGTATGGCCGGAGGCGTCCCCGTCCCAACATTTCCCGCCTTGTCCCACCTCTCCCGCCTCGCCCAGCCATCCTCGCCAGGTCGTATGGCCGGAGGTGTTCCCGTCCCCACTTTTCCCGCCTTGTTCCACCTCTCCTGCCTCGCCCAGCCATCCTCGCCTGGTCGTATGGCCGGAGGCGTCCCCGTCCCTACTTTTCCCGCCTTGTTCCACCTCTCCTGCCTCGCCCAGCCATCCTCGCCTGGTCGTATGGCCGGAGGCGTCCCCGTCCCTACTTTTCCCGCTATGTCCCACCACTCCCCGCCTCGCCCAGCTATCCTCGCCTGATCGTATGGCCGGAGGCGTCCCCGTCCCTGCTTTTCCCGCTTTGTCCCACCACTCCCCGCCTCTCCCGCCTCGCCCAGCAATCCTCGCCTGGTCGTATGGCCGGAGGCGTCCCAGAGGCACTGCAGCCAATTGATGCCTTGAGCCACTTGTCCCTGTTGGATGGTTGTTGGAAAGAGATTTATGGTACGTAGGTTAATGTTAGTCTTCGGTAACTAGATGTGATTCCGCTTAAAGCAGCCGGTTTTAAGGCATTGTTGCATGTGAAGCGATCATTATTACTGAATAGTACAAACTACTTAAGAAGGAGACTAGAATTTGCGAGGTGAAGGATCAACGCACACAAATAATTCGTGAATACTCTGCAAATACCAAGGCCTAAAGGAAAAAAGTTCGTATCCCTAGTTTTCGTATATCAAACAAAAATAAGAATTTTATGTGTTACTCAAACGTATTTTTCAATCTTTTGACCGTATTTTATCTCCGGAGTTCTCTTCTTTCGCATAATGTCTCTGAGTCATCATAACGAATAAAAGTTTTTAATGAGACCTTACAGATGTCAGTGGTCAAGAAGAGAAATTTTTACGACAGCCATGTTTAGGTGGCAAAGTAATCGCTATCCTCCAAGAAGTAAAAGTGTCTATTACTATTATTGTTTTCTCAATTCCCGAGCTTCTAAGAGTTCCTCTCCTGTCATTAGGAAGCCACAAAAAGATGATCAAGCACTTTCTCTTATTAGTAGTTATTATACTTACGTCAGAATTTTTCATGTACTGCATCTCAAATACGCTAACCGCTATACGCTAACGCTAACATAAACCGTTAAGTAGAGAGTCAGAGCGCCGTACACTTTTTCCGTGACACTAATGACACTATCTCGCATTAAGGTTTCAGTGAGACATATAACCGAGTTCCTTCCATTACTAGAATTTCAAATAGCAAAAAGGAACTAAAGGCCTTTAAAACTCTTGAAGGCCGACTAAAGGCTAATGAAGCGCCTAATGCCCAGAGTTAAAACAAATTTCTACGAAACAAGTAAAATACCAATCAAAAGGTTGTACTGATCCTGATACCATACATATAAATTATAAATATTGAACTTTTTTAATTTACAGACATGAAATCGACAATGCTCGCGCAGAAAAGTTTTATTTTAGATTAAGGGTTTCTTCGAATTTCGATAAAAGAAAACTCATAAAATGGGAACATGTTATAGTTTGGATTTGGAATAGATGTTTAAAAAACATGCACCCCCAATCACACGCCGGGGAAAGATTTTAAAGGAACATGTTCAAAGACCATCTGAACGTAAATACTCCCCGAACTTAAATTAACTAGTGGACCTGCAAAAACCAAGACTTTCTATTTGGAACTATTGAAACTTTTGAACGTTCTACACAAATGACACTTTCACCCATTTTATAAACGTATTTTGTACTATCCTAAGGGAGATTTTTGTACTACTAGGAAGACGCGGAAATAATTTTTAACGTTTAAAAATGTATAAAATCAAAGGATTATCCCTAGTTACTCGCTCTGAGGTACTTGGGACGCCACTGGAACTGTTATCGCACTAGGTGTCGATAACATCAACGCGCGTTCTGAAATTTGTCCTAAGCTTGCAGAAGGCATTCAGGTGCATCCTCCCCAATAGTGGAGGTGAAAGATTTCCTGCAGTTGCTAGACGATTGCTTTTCCATTGGAATGTGTGTGTTGGCGTAATTCCTACGCCGCGCGTGTACCAATGTGACTTTTCATTTTGTTTTAATTATCATAGGATTTTTTATTTATTGACGTAATTAAACTAATTTATTTGGTTTTACTTTAGGAACAATACAGAGATGAATAATTGATCGGAAAAGCAGATAATATGTTACACGAGGAATCGTCAAAAGACAAAATTTGCGATGCTGCAAATGATTCTAAGAAAGAAGTTGTAGTGGCCTATATTGACCATGGGACGTGTCCTGAGCTTCATTATACTAGTAATTATTCAAACAGCGATTTAGAGCGTAGAGATAATTTCATTGGCAAAGACAAGTTTACAAAGAGGAATAAAACACCGCTTGTCAGCAAATTTACAAAAACTGGAAGTCGTGATGTTCAACAATCACCACAATTAAATGAATAAATTTCTGTCACACTTGCGGAAGAGCAAACAACTGCACTATTAAAATTATTACTACACTTACTACTGACTGATGCTGCAAATTTTCAAACAACGAACATATTCTTGAAGGCATCAAATGCAAATATTTTTCTGAAAACTAATATGCTAAATTGTATATTATTATTATTATTATTATTATTATTATTATTATTATTATTATTATTATTTAATTCAAATTGTAATATATTTACATTTCAAATATAACTAAATAAAAATTATATCTAAATATTATTCAGGCCTTGCAGAGTTCATTTTTCTAACAAAATAGTCTTGACGTACAAAGGAGGCCGCGCGGGATCTGGTGTGACAAAACATTGCGCGAGTAACTAAGGGTTAAATAAAATTATCACCTACGCCATTTCCACAAGTGTGCATTTCTTTATTGGAGAAAAAATCAAGAAAAACTAAAAACCGTTGTTGAGATTATGTTTAAAATGTCCTTGTGGCTTCATGTAAAGTTCCTCAAAACACAAAATTCCGTGTCAATTTTAAGGGGCCTGCACTCTAATTGGGAACCTTCATCGACCACTGCCTCAACGCCCACCCAACATCACCCCCGCATTCACCTTGCCTTCGCCGGCATCTCCACCCTCCTTACCCACACTGCCTTTGTTCTCAAGTCCGTAATCGACATTACCCCTGCCCCACCGTCTTCGCCTCCATCCATTACACTGCCTTCCGCTTCTCATCCCCCACCACCACCTCCGTCTCCGCACCCTTCGACTCTCGCCCTAATCTCCGCTCCCTAAGTTTCCACCCTTGCCCCTGCCCTTCTCCACCTCTGGCTAAGACAGTCTGACCTAATCTTACCCGTAACCGCCGTCTCTATCTTCCATTCCACCCTCGTCCTCGCCTTCGCTCGACTATTTGCGTCCGTACACACGTACGCTCCCTACTCTGCCTACTTTCCACCGCTTTTACCTCCTCCGATTCATCCAACGATGAAGTCCCTCCTTCGCTTCATCCCACCGACTTCTTCGCAGTTCGCGCTTCCATCTCAGCCTCTACTCAGGCTTCCGACGTTGCCTTCCCCGACGCCTTGGCCTCCACAACACCCCTGTCACCTCTTGCACTCCCGTTGCCACTCTGTCTCCATGCAGCTTACCCCTGCCTCCACAAATGCCTCTGTCCACGCCATTAACTAATCCATTACCTCCTCCTTAATCTCACATCCCCCAGTCTTCACCATTGCCTCTACTATCATCTTTCCCCAAACCACCACATCCGTCTGCAACACATATCCATCAGACTTCATCATTACCTCTAACCCCCCATCATCCCCGTCAGCAACACGCTTCCTACTATATTCGCCGCTGCCTCACCTTCACCCAAGCCACCACCTCCGTTTGCATCCCACATGCCTCTAATTTCATCATTGCCTCTAACCCCCTTCACTCCCGTTAGCAACCTCTGTCTTCATTGTTGCCTCCGCCACCCTTTACCCCCGCCGGTATCCCCACATAAATCTTACTTCCCTCTGACTTCACCATTGCCTCTAACCCCCTCCATCCCGGCCAGCAACTCACTTCCCTCTGTCTTCACATTTTCCTCCTCTCCCCTTCATCTCCGTCGGCACTCTCATCTAAATCTTACTTCCCTCGGATTTCACCATTCCCTCTAACCCCCTTCTCCCACGCCAGCAACCCACTTCCCACCGTATTCACCGTTGCCACCGTCCCCTTCACCCCTGCTGGCACCCCACCTGCATCATAGGTCCCTCTGACTTCACCACTCTCTCTAACTCCTTTCACCTCCGCCAGCAATCCGCTTCACTTTGTCTTCACCGTTGCCACCGTCCCTCTTCACCTCCGCCGGCACCCCAACTGCATCCCCTCTGAATTCACCATTGCCTTCATCCCTCCTTCACTCTCGTTAGCAACACGCGTTTATGTGTCTTCACAGTTGCCTCCGCCCCCGCCCCCGCCTTCACCCAAACCATCACCTCAGCCTGCATTCCTTTTCTCCTTCCTTCTCCACTGCCACCACCCCGCCTTCACTTCCACCACCATCTCCCTTGCCCGTCTTCGCAAATGCCTCCTCCTCCCCTCGGCCTCCGCCATCGTGTCCACCCCCGCGCGGACGGACCCCTGACGCGCGTTACGCGCTCAAATGTCAAAGCAGCGCGCGATCGATGGCCACGGTCGCCGCGCCGACGAAAGGATGCGTAAAGATCAAAGGCAGCACGGAAGCCGCGGACGCCGTCTATTAAGACTGTGACGTCACGGCGGACGGAGGAGCGCGGCTGCGTGGGCGCGCAATTGGCGCAGCGGCTTTTCATCAAGCTCCTCTGGCGACGCAGGTGGCGCCCACGCAGCGGCCTTGCGGTTTCCTGGCGCCGCGCCGCCACATCTCCGGTCGCCGTCACTACTGCTACTGTGACCTACTCTCACCAGAGGAGTTAAGCTCAGACACCGTATTGCCGCTGACTCAACAGTGGCTATGTCTGGAAGGTCCTAGGTTTTTGATTCCCGACGGTGGAAGGATTTTCGACTGTTGCTAGATAGCTAGGTCGAATTCAGCCGTTGACTGGAGGAGAATTCTAGCGGCCACTTGCTCTGGCCTCCGCTGGCGCCAGGGGTGGCTCCCATGCATCGGCCCTGCGGCTTTCTGGCGACCGCTGCGCCACTGCATTTCCAATCGCTATCACTATTGCTACTGTGACCTACTCTCACCAGGGGAGTTAAGCTCAGACACCGTATTGCCGCTGACTCAACAGTGGCTATGTCTGGAAGGTCCTAGATTTTTGAGTCCCGACGGTGGAAGGATTTTCTGTTGCTAGATAGCTAGGTCGAATTCAGCCGTTGACTGGAGGAGAATTCTGGCGGCCACTTGCTCTGACCTCCGCTGGCGACAGGGGTGGCTCCCATGCACCGGTCTTGCGGCTTTCTGGCGACCGCTGCGCCACTGCATTTCCAATCGCTATCACTATTGCTACTGTGACCTACTCTCACCAGGTGAGTAGCTAGTTGACTGTCCGGGAGACGCCGCATTCTAGGCACGTTTCGGCCACCATTCTACGATCTTCCTCAGGTTGTTCTAAGGAAGGTTCCAGAATAGCGGCCGAAACCTTCGCACTTGCGCCTAAAATGCGGAGTCTTCCAGACAGCAAAGTAGTGGCTCTGAACGAGAGGTCCGTGGGTTCGAGCTCCGTCGTCTGTTAAGACTGCGACGTCATAGCGGACGGAGGAGAGCGGCTGCACGGAGCGGAAGTGCGTGGGTGCGCAATTGGCGCAGCGGCTTTTCATCAAACTCCATGGCGACGCAGGTGACTCCCACGCAGCGGTCGTACGGCTTCCTGGCGCCGCGCCGCCACATCTCCGGTCGCCGTCACTACTGCTACTGTGACCTACTCTCACCAGGGGAGTTTAGCCCAGAGACAGTATTGACGCTGACTCAGTAGTGGCTCTGTCTGGAAGGTCCTAGGTTTCGGGTCCCGACATTGCCAGGATTTTGGACGCGAGCTAGATAGTTATTCTAGTAGCCGCTTGCTGTGATTTCGCAGGCGACGCGAGTGACTCCCACGTGACTCCTGTCGCTTCCTGGCGCCCGTTGCGCCGCCGCATTTCCGGTCGCTATCAACTGCTACTGTGACCCTCTCTCAACAGTTGAGTTGCTTCTTTGTTGGTCGGGAGATGCCGCGTCCCAGGCACATGTGCCAACGTTTCGGCCGATCTTTCTCAGGGATACCTGAGGCAACGAAGTAGCTACCTACACAATCAGAGGTTGCCCTGAGGAAGGCCGCAGAATGGCGACCGAAACGTTGGCACCTGTGACTAGGTCGGGGCGTCTCCCGGACAGCCAAGAACATTCAGACTTCGGCCGCGGAAGCCTACGCTCTCATCTCAGCAGATGAGTGTAGCTCAGAATGAGCTTTGCTACTGACTCTACAGTGACTCTGACTGGGAAGCCCTAGGGTTCAAGTCCTAACTGTATCAGGATTTTCGGTTCTATCTAGATAGCAAAGTCGAATTCAGTCATTGGCTGGAGAATTCTAGCGGCAGGTTGTTCTAATCAGTAGTTTTCCGAGATATTCCAATTAATATGAGGCTAATGCTGAAGCAGTACTCTAAAAGACGGGCTACAAAACGCGCGCGATCATTCCTTTTTTCCTTGCCCTCTTTTCTAACCTTACAAACACAAAAACACACTGATATATCCTACTCTACCACGCCTAAAGAGAGGAGCAGAAGTGATGTTCGAGCTTGTCCCGCCTGGGATGATGTCCGTCTTTGGAAGATACCTGGAAGGGAAAATCTCTTGCAAGCTGATGTGCAGGTTGGTACCGGATATATATATATATATATATATATATATATATATATATATATATATATATATATATAGTATATGGGACCAATGACAATAACAGGCGCCCGGATATCAATGTGACCTACTCTCTGTGTTAATGTGATCCGAAGCCTTAGTGTATTCACGAATTCAACCAATGAGAAAGCTGTTTTTGGAACTGAAGAGTGCTGAGACATCTTCAAATGAATGATATCACTTTGATCTGACGCCGTGAGTCACATCTATTACAGCACACTGTCAACAAAGTTTGCACTTACGGAAATCGTCGACTGTCTATTTGTCGTTCACGTAGCATCAGATGAATGGTTCACATACCTGAAACAGAAAATTTGCGCGTTAGTACAATGAATTAAATGTCATTCATAAAAATGTGTAGTATTTCAAATATCGTTCATCACATAACATGGTAAAATATTTACAATAAAATGTTACAAATTGATGAAGATAAATTCTAATTTGTTCTAGGAATGATATAACATTTCGTTTTACACAGACATTTGACGTTAAAGGTTTTCTCGGCAAACATACATCAATGCCAACAATTCGTGAGTTCATTCGTACGGGTACGTCCTGACAACTATTTTTTTTTCGCGACCATGTGCCACGAGAAAAATAATTTATAAGGGTGAGAGTCTATAGTAGAAGGTTTTGAATGCAGTCTCTAAATGAAGTATATACACAATGTATGGTTCGTACAAACAAACACAATTTCAGTGATTTCGAATGTGTATGGCATTAAGATAAAGCAATGTCAGTAAAATGTCTCTAACTTAATGACATAGACTCCATGTAATAATGCATCGGATTGTCACAGAACTGCCGGAAGCTCTGGGTACGCAAGCCACATTCATTCAAAGGGGCGATTACTCTGGAAATAACTCCGTCCTGTTCGATGGATTCCCCAATTGTTGACTATTGTGTGTTAAAAGGTCATCATTATTTCTCAGCATAGGCAAGGGATGATAATTCTCCCCTTACCTGGGCTTTGTCTTTTATTGTGTGTATGATGGTAGCTATATATGGTGGTCATGGGCGTTTTAGTTCATTGATACGTTACGTAAGGTTGTACGATGTAATTAATGAGAAGAATAATCAATCATGCCGCTACCATATGGTGAGAACTCGCACGAGTTACATTGGACTCTATCTTCCGCTTCTAGGTTCCATAGTTGCTGCTTTACTAATCGTAAATAAAACTTTACATAAAAAAAACTTTCTTTTTTCTCCGAGGACCCTTTACCACTACTTTTACGGTGACAAAATGATACTTTACATTTCACTCCCTAACAAGATAATGTAAAATAACCTGTTTAAAAAATTGTACAATAATTTCTTGACAACATAAATCATCATCATTTATTAAACCTGACTATAATATTATTATTAAAAGTTTATGAAAAATAAATATTGAAAGTTATGTATGTTGAGGTAGGAACACGTGACATTAACGAATACCTGGCATCTGTGATACACTGCTATTTTCTATGAAGACATATTACTGACAGTTGAAGTTCAAGAAGTAAATATTATATAATAATTCAAAATTTCTCTGAACATAAAAACTAAATGAATAATTTTATTTATCAGCATTTACAATTCATTACCATAACAATTTTTAGTGACTTTTTTATCCAATTTTCTTTCTGAAAAAAAAAATGAGTTCAAAAATAAAATGTTGGGCATAACAAGAGATTGTCGCAAAAACAGAATACTGTCACAAAGGGACCACCGCTTCCAACCATTTGCTTACTTAATTTTTCAGAAAATCTCGGAAGTAATTCAGCCGATTGGCTACGTGGTATGGCACTATCAAATTACGACGTCTAAACAAACCCTTATAATTTGATCTGTATGTCGATCTTCACACATCAATACTTGCTAGGTTGAAGGTTAAAACTTAACTGCAAGTAGTAACCAAAGTTTATGTATGTAATGAATGATAAATCGTAGTATATATTTAACATCGTCAACTTACAATATCTGCACTTCAAGAACAATTCGCAAAACCAATACATTGACCATTTTCGATTTACGTCAAAGGCAATATACCAGAATACCAACGTATTGCCATTCCTATAGAAGGCTAGAAATCTGCGTGGGTGTTCCGTTTGCGTTCTATTTTAATAAAGCGCTCGCTTACCGTCTCTCCCCTCGGCGCCTCCCGCCTCTGGTCTTCCTCGCGGGAGCAGCCTCCTCAGCGTCCCGCCCACGCCCTCGGGCCGGATATCTGTCAAGTTCACTTGGCTGACTTGACGTGTGCGCACACAAGAGGCAGCTCCCGCTCCAACCCCGCCCCCGCCCCGCACCCCGCCCCGCACCCCGCCCCGCTCCACGCCCCGCCATCGCCCGCACTACTTCCCAGACACTCCTATGCCACGCCCCCTCCCGGTCCACCCTCTCTCAGGCTGCGCCATTTCCTTCGGCCGTTCCCGCACATCCCTCCCTATCTAACACCTACTTTCCTGTCCCGCCCCCGTACCACCTCCTCCACCGCCCACTCCCCCTCCCTCACCTTTCCGCCGGGCGAGCGCGCTCATTTCATTGCTGGCGCCGAGCCGCCCCCGCCTCGATGGCCGCCGTCCCGACGCCAGGGTGGCGTCCCGACGGCGGGAGGTCAGAGGGCGCCCACACACGCACGGGGAGCGGCGGCGGGATATGAGACTCCTTGGCGTCGAGCCTCTCTTCAGGGTCTCTGCACCGTTGGTTGCCGAACTCGTTCTAGCTCACGCCCACATCCTCGTCTCTGCATTCGCTCGCGCTTCGCACTTGCTGTCGCCCTCTGCGTCACCCAGGCCCACGCGCTAAGGACGCCCTTGCTGACGGTCCCCAACTACTCCGTTACATACACCTTCGCCCTCTCCCACGCCCTAGCCGACGCCCACGCCATAAGCGCGTCCTCGCCAGACCGTCGCCCACGCCCTCACCTTCACCCTTACTCAAGCCCTAGCTAACTCCTACGCCCTACGCGCACCCTCGCCACACCGTCACCCACGCCCTCCCCTAGACCCTCACCCACGTCATAGCCGACGCCCACGCCCCAAGCACGCCCTCGCCAACTGCCTCGCCCACGCTCTCACACCCTTACCCAAGCCCTCGCCCACACCCACGCCCCAGGCGACTCCTACGCCCTACGCGCACTCTCGTCACACCGTCACCCACGCCCTCCCCTAGGCTCTCACCCACGCCATAGCCGACGCCCACGCCCCAAGCACGCCCTCGCACACAGCCTCGCCCACGCTCTCACTTACACCCTCTCTCAGACACACGAGCGACACGCGCTAGCCGACACCCAGGACCTCGCCTTATGTAATCACGCACTTGCCCTCGCCCGCGCCCACGCCCACGCCCTCGCCCTCACTCACGTTTTGGCAAACACCTCGCGCTCTCCCTGTCTTTGCTCCTCTCACCGCCCCAGGTCTCATTTAAACTACCATCCTATTGCTCGCCCTCGTCATAAAATCGTCGTCATCCTCGCTATCGTCCTCGGCATCTGTCATTTTTGCCTTGAGCCACGTCCTCGATGTTACTTCCTCTCTCCACTGCCTTCGAATTTCTGCTTACTCACGAACTCGTTTTTGGTTTCTTCGGCGCTCGTACTCTCCCCTTCTTCCTCTTAATCGTCCTTGTCGAACGTCGCTTTTTCTATCGCCTTCGTCTACGTGTGCGACTTTTCTCTTTGGCTCACAGAGAATGTACCATTACGCACTCTCACAATCGTTCCGTTTTGGTCGTCTACTTGTTGCATATACTACATAAAGCATATTTATTTCACAAAAGAACATTGCGCGTCATTTCACATTTCATCAGCATCACGCAAACCACTGTATTTTTTTAGTCTCCTGGTCTCACTTATATACTAGGACCAGCTTTCTCGTCTGAATATTTTAGCCGGCACGTAACTTGGCAGTAGCTAAACAGTAAATTAATTAAATTCAATATAATTTCTTCTTGGATTTTCAAACTGGTTCGGTATTGCATAACTGTGGTTCTGCCTAGGTACTGAATTTTAAACTTTTGAATGATAAAAATGGGATTGATGTTGTTAACCACACAAATTGTTAATTTTCAAGCATCAAGATTACGATATGGTCTCTTGAACATAAGTATTAACTCCTTTAATAGGATCGATGGCATTTGTTTTACAGAGTACGTATGTAAATTCTCAAAGAGACAACTGATCAAGTACGACCGATGCACATGACATTTAAAATTTTTACTTCACAAACACTTATACAATATCCATATATTGATAGATGTTCCTGTTCTATGTCTGAACGGCCCGTACGGGCCTTGGCTGACCAATGGTGACCCAGTCTCTCGGCCACGAGATAAGAGATTCGTGTGGTTAGCACAAAGACTTCCCTTCACCGTGTATACTGGTCTTCATAACCTGAGGGTGGGCTTTCTCATCGTCAAACAGCAATAGATACTAAGACATTTTTAAGGAAAGTGCACAGGTATAATTTGCTTCGTCTGGGAATGGAATCCGGGGATGCGCTTTGGAAAGCGAGCACACTAACCAATATGCCACCGAGCGAGACATATTGTTAGTTGTCTTTACAAATAAGGTTTGCTAAAATAAACACTATTTCTTTATTCCTCTAATTCAGCTATCACTTTTTTATTTGACATGAGATAAAGATTAAATTTCTTATATCAAATATTTGCTCCTGTGTATCATCCTATCAATCACTACTACCGTTAAAATAACGGGGTATGCCTAAATTGTATTTCTCTATACACTCGTTAAAATTCCAATCACCCTCAAACAAGGTTGATTTGCGTCGACCCAAATACGTTCTTCGGACGCTGCTAGTAAAAAAAATTCCGTCAACGCAGTAATATAATAATTAAAATAACATGATGTGCCTCAATTAAAATTATTTCAATCTCTGTACACTCGTTAAAATTCCAATCACCCTCAAACAAGGTTTGATTCGCGTCGACCCAAAGACGTTCTTCGGACGCTGCTAGTAAAAAATATTCCGTCAACGCAGTAATATAATAATTAAAATAACATGATATGCCTCAATTTTATTTCTCTGTACACTCGTTAAAATTCCAATCACCCTCAAACAAGGTTTGATTCGCGTCGACCCGAATACGTTCTTTAGACGCTGCTAGTAAAAAGACATTCCGTCAACGTAGTAATATAATAATTAAAATAACATGATATGCCTCAATTTTATTTCTCTGTACACTCGTTAAAATTCCAATCACCCTCAAACAAGGTTTGATTCACGTCGACGCAAATACGTTCTTTGAACGCTGCTAGAAAAAAAAAAACATTTCCATGAAAACGAAACACGCAGTTCCTGGGAAGGGAAGTCTGTCGTTAATTGAGATGTGCGTGGGCGGAGCGTCGGAAGCCCTCCGGTGAATGCCGCAGCCGGGGGATGCGGAGTGGGGCAGCGCGGGCGGATCCAAGGGCCGTGCTGGTCGCCGCCACCGCCGCCGCCGCCCCCGCGCTAATGACCGCCCGCATTGGAGCGCGCGTGTCACGTGACGCAGGTGGACGGGCGGCGCAATTCGCCCGCCCGCGCGCGCCCGCTCCCCTGCCCCCGCCCGCGCCCTCGGCCCCGCGCGCGCCCCCTGCAGCGTCTCGTCCCCACTCTGATGGGACCGCTCCGCTCCCATCGCCAACGTTCCCGCTCTCGCTCATCCCTGGCGTGTATGATCTCGCCCACGCCGCCGGATTCGCTCCCGCCGTCGCCTGCCCTCTTCCCCACCCTCGCCACCTTCCTCACCGCCGCCCTCACCCCGGCTTTCGCCCTCACCCCCGCTATCGCTCTCACCCCTGCTTTCGCCCTCGCCCCTGCTTTTGCCCCCGCTTTCGCCCACGCTCTCTCGCCCGCTCTCGCCCTCGCATTCGCCCCCGCTATCGCCCACGCCCCCGCCCCTGTTTTCACCCTTGCTTTTGCATTCACCCTCGTCCCCCCCCGATTTCGCCCTGGCCCCCTCCCCGATTTCGCCATCGCCCCCGAGTTCGCCTCAGCTTTCGCCCTCGCTCCCGCTTTCGCCCTCGCCTCAACTATGACTCACGCTCTCGCCCACGTTTCCGCCCTCGTCCTCGCTCCCATTTCCACCCTCGCCCCCGCTTTCACCCTCTGCTCTGACATCCCTCTTACCCTCGCCCTTATCCTTCTTAACCCAATCACGCTTTTACCACCATCCTCGACGTACCCCATTCCTCACTCATGCGTTCACCCTCCCAGCACTTCCCTTCGATCCCACTCGCGCTCACGGTAACGGAAAAGCTCCCTCTCTCACGTCCCCTCATGCCTTTGCCCGCGTACGTCCGTCGCTCCCTCTGCCGCCTCTACTCTCTTGACCTCGTCCTCTCCTTCGTTTAGCCATCCGCCATCTGCGCGCTCGCTCCCTCCCTCGCCCCTGGTCTTGACCGCGCGTCCCACCACGGCTCTCACCGTCGCTCTCACCCCTTGCTCATGCCCGTGCAACGCTCGCGCCCTCCAATTCGCCTCTCAGGTGTACGCAACAACGACCGAGCAAAGCGCCATACGAGACCATACCAGAGGCATAGGGTTGCGGCCTGGAGAGGCGGCTCAGTGCATGAACTGTCACTGCGGTGCCTCTGACGGGGAGGACTTTGTTTCGAGTCCCGACAATGGCAGTTTTTTCGACACTAGCTTGTCACCTAGGTCAAATTCAGTCCCTATTTGGAGGAGAATTCTAGAGGCCGGCTGCTCTGAACCGTGGTTTCCGTTTTCCGTGGTTTCTCCGATCAACACCAAGCGAATGGCGGAACAGTACTTTAACAAACGGGCTGCGGACCGCGCGCAACCTTTCCTTCCTCTTCCATGTCCTAGACTCAGTCCTTGCACACACACACTAACATGTACTACACTACCACATGCCGGGAAACTGGTCGGAAGATTAGAGCTTGTCAAGGCTGGGGCGATGTTCCGCTGATGGGACATGGTTGGGTATCCCCTCTTCCCGGATCGGCCTTGCCCTGCTCCGCGCGACCGCGCAATACGTAATGCTTAGGTGCACTGCGGGTTGCATTAAACAAATTTAGTGTGTGTTTTCTTTCTTTTTTCACCGAATGAATTTTCGAAAATATTTCTTAGTAGTTGTTTCACCAAGAACCCTTATTCCAAATTTCACGTTTCTAGCTCAAATAGTTTTCACTACACATTAATTTGTCAGAAAGTTTATTCTTTTCTAATAGTACTCCTGTGAAGCGTGGTTTTAGTGATTAATTCGTTCGAAGTCTGAAGAAATATGAATGTACGAAAGCAATTTATCCTAAAACTAATAATACAAATCCCATTCACAAGAAAAGGAAATAACACATTTCTTGTCCGAAGGTAACTTACTGGTCGCACTCAATGAACAAGCACACTAAACAACAATGTATTATTACGAAATGATTCGGATTACAAGGCGGTGAGAAAAACAACCGCAGACTAAGTCACGTAGGCATGAGATGCATTACGTGGACTGTCAATTGCGGGTGAATGTTCGAGTCAAATTGTCAGGTGAAAGAGCTTGGATTTTGATACGGATCTTTCTCAATTGTACGCAAATCATGCTAATGTACAAAAACCTGGGAGAGTGAATCGACGAAAAAGTTACATAAAAACCGAAACGTGCAAAAACTACGCATATGAAAACCAATTGAGTATCTAAGATTTGCCTGGTCTACAAAATTGTGAAAATAACAGTACCATGATTTGCTGCTTTGTGCATTACACTTGTATTACAGTAAGTGTTCCATCTGCAAGGCAGTTTCTTGGCGACAGAGGGATAGAACTTTTTTGAATGACAGTAGCGTCTCCCTGTCTCCGACCCTCCGTTCCATCGTACCATATCTGGTTGCACATCGGTTTCTCGGCCGAGTGACCCTCCTGGGGGTGGAGGTCTCCATGACGGCGGGGAGTGGAGGGAGGGAGCAGAGAAACATGAACTGCCAGCGGCGAAGTCATTGCATTGGTGTCGTGCTTGCATGTGCCGTAGTTTTGACAGGGTTATTTTTATTTCCCTAGACATGTAACGTCACACCTCTCACGACATCTCCATATCCTCAAATTACCATACTGTCTTCGTTACGTCATTCTCTTCGTCATTCCATACGTCACGCGCTCTTACGTCATAGCCTATGTTACTTCACGTTCCAGTCTTATCAGATCTGATATTATGTTTTCGATCCGCCATCTCACTACTACTTCATGCTTCTAAAGACGATGAAACATTTATTTCATTTAGGTGTACAGGTTGTGCGAAATTCAGGATATGAAAGCGTGATGTTTTCCCTATCACAGACCCGATTTATGTAAAAGATTTTACTTACAACTCTCAATTATGTAGTGCATATGTATAGCGGGACACTGCCCCAGCCAGGACAAACTCTAAGATCCCCACCGGTCTCCCGTCATATCTGGTAGTGCAGTGCGATCTGACCTCCACATCACAAGTCACCCAATAATACGTAGAACTGTGAAAGTGCCACGAACCCATGATGAAATCATAAATACCCTGCACGGGATTTTAATCATTGGGTCTGGAATTTACGTAATTAAGAGTACACGCTACCGCCTGCACGCTGGCATTTTTTAAAACTAACACAAAGATGCATTGAACAGAAAAACTACGTAAATACATATGGGTCTCAAAGGCTATGCGCAATATACTGTCGAAAAATGCACATTTAAAACAAATCTTAATAACTTTACTTCTTGATTATTTTAAAAAAACTCATCTCATAATGTTAAACAAATTATTTTTTAAATGACTATCAATAGGGTCTTAAATATCTATTAAAGGGCCACCATAGTCCTTGCATATATGCAAGGATGCAAGAGAATAAAATTTCAGAATGTCATCTGAGAATTTGTCCTTTGCTAGACTAAAATGAAAGGAAAAAGATTAAAGAAAGATTACACGGAGGGCAAGCTCTCAGAAACGCAGCTGTGCAGAGTAAAAAGCGAAATGAAAAACGTTAGGACCTCGGAAACCCTGCATATGCATCATAGGGTTAAGCCTCATTAGCATGCACATTCTGCGTACGCAGGTTTCGCGTAAAGCTCATTCTTTCCATCGCGCGAACCCAGCTTCGATTCCCGGTCGGGTAAGATTATAGCGTGCGTTTTCCTTGCAATATCCCAGAATATGTTGCTGAGTGACGATGGGAAAACTTATTACTCAGGTCTAGAAGACCAGAGCAGGCGGAGGGATCTTTATGTGCTAATCCCATGGTCGCAAGACCGGGACACCGCTGGTACGCCCAGGCATCGTCGGATGGTAAGTACACACATACATACATACTACGTACAGACATACATACATACAGACAATACATACATACATAATACCTACATAATACATACAGACAGACAGACATGCATACATAATACATACATACATACATACATACAGACAGACAGACAAACTGACAAATAGACAGACACATACAGACAGACCGACAGACAGACAGACAAAATACATACATACAGACAGACAGACAGGCATACATAATACATACAGACAGACAGACATACAGACAGATAAACAGACATACATACAGACATTGTAATATAACCAGACGCCGGCGAGGCCCTTTCCAATGGCAGTGCGTGCGGCCAGAGCGCGGGTGGGTGGGCGTGCCCCGTCTCATCGGGCCGCGCTCCGATCGCGCGCCCTCCCTGGGGGCTAAAAGCCTCGATCATCATATCTTTCAGGGCGATGTAGTGCGATGCGCCGCGCGCCGGGCAGAGGGGAGCCGACGGAAGAAGGCTGTAGCGGAGGCACAGCGCCTCGCCTCACCTCGTGGCGCCCGAGGATGGGAGTTGAGACGAGAGGAGGCTAGAGAGGGAGGAGGATGCGACAAGAGACAGAGAGAGAGAAAAGAGACGGAGGTGGAGGAGGAGGAGACTCAAAAAGACGATGGGAAGAAGACGAGAGGAGAAAGACGACTGGAGACGGGGAAGGGGAAGATAGTGGATATGAGCCGAGAGGAGAGGTGAGAGAGAGAAGTCAGAGAGAAGGAGGAGTCGGAGAGAGGAGTCGTAGAGAGGGAGAGAGGAGACGAAGACAGGGAGGGAGAGAGAGAGAGAGAGGAGTCGAAGAGAGAAGAGTTGGGAGGAGAGAATGCGAGGACGGCATAGGATGAGAGGAGGGGAAAGGAGACGAAAGGAGTACGGGAGAGAAGAGGAGAGGAGAAAGGAGACGAGGGGCGAAAGGAGAGGAGACGATGAGAGAGAGTTAGAAAAGTCGCGAGGAACGGGGGGAGGAGACGAGTGGAGAGAAAATGCAAGGGGAAAGCAGTGAGGGGACGTGGGGAGAGAGGGGGAGGAGACGTGGATAGAGACGGGGAGAAGCCGAGAGATAAGAGGAGACGTGACGAGTGAGAGGGTGATGGAACGAAGACAAAAATGGCAGGCAGGGAGAAGGGAGAGGAATGGAGAGGGGTAGAGCAGTCGACGGTGACGTACAGTAGACGGAGGGTGGTAGAGGAGCCGAGGGGCTCGGGGCGCGGGGGGTTTCCGCCTGATTGGAAGTCGCCATGGTGACCCGAGGAGTCGCCGATTGACCGCGCCGGCCGCCCGCCTGTCACTCCGCGTTAACACTCGTGATAGATCGCGAGCGCCGAGGGCGGGGAGGGCGGGGCGGAGACAGCAGGAAGCGGCGGCGGCGGCGGCACTACGCAAACGGACGAACTGGAAGCTCTCCAAGAAGTCACGGAGCTTCCCGCTCTTCTTCGACCACGTTCTCTTCAAATAACGTCTTTCCCCTGCGGCTTCCCATCTCCGTTTCAGTTTTTATTATCTTCTCTGGACACTGTGTAAAAACTGGCTCAATATTCATGCCATACCCAACAAAGTTAATGATAGAACAAACTGTGGGTTAGCTACCTCCGGAACAATGAAATAATACGAAAGATGCATTGCGCGCTTTGTGGCTTGGTCAACAAATGACTATCTGACAGTTATCTGTATCTTTTGCTCTTAGTTATTTTTATTTAATTTTTTATATTTTTTTCATTACTTTTATAATACTTAGGCAGAACTTTAGATTTTTCAGAACACTTTCTTTTAGCTAAAATACAATAAATTCACTCGCAAAGTTCTCGATGTGCTAATATTAATTTTAATATTGATCAAACAGTTAAAAGTACATTAAGCTCGTTATTAAACAGAAACTTTATTGGTTTTCTTGGGGTGAAACGAACTGTTGTACCGTATATACTATGTTATTGCAGTATTCGTGACGAATGATGTTAGTGTTAAAGTATTTAAGTTGTTGCAGAGTTATTCGATATTTTTTATACGTCATTCCCGAGCAGTGTGCGTGCAACTTTTTAGAAAAGCATTTTTTCTGGTTTTGGTCAGTACCATTTTTACTCCTAGAGGATATTTTCAATATCATTTGAAGGCAAACATGTTAATTCAAAAAGAAATACTCTTTTAGGGAATTAATACAATTGAAAGAAAACAAAAAGGAGGCGAAGTCACAAAAATGAACGTTTTGAAAAAATTTCTCATAGAATTGTTAGTTTTATGGAAAATTGATTAAGAAAATAGCCAAATTTCAAATCTATGTTTCTCAAATTCATCTTAAACTGCAATGTTTATAAATTTTATTATTATCAAAGAAAAAGAAAAAAACAAATTAATCTAAATTCATTTTGCTTTCAACTTTCAATTGTAATAATACACGTACAATATGCCCATATTTTAATAAAATTACATTTGTTAAACTGTGATGGAAAAGAGAGAGGCGAAAATAATTTTTGATCTCAAAGGGTCGTATGTGTTATGAGTTGTTACAAGGGCAGGAGAATTTAAAACACACTTAATTTTGCGAATTTTTGAATTATACCTACTATTCTTATTTTTTACTTAATACATAGAGAGTAATCTATCATGTTAACACGTTTTAATTTAATTGAATTATGCCTAGTATCATATAATTGCAATTTATTTTACCTACTTTTCGAAAATATATTTTCTGATAGCAATACAACTTATTTTAAATATTTTTGAAACTTTCAATCTTTTAGCTTTGATACATTTTCGACCACCTCGTACACGTTTCTAATGAAACAGAAATCTCAAAACCTCTTTTAATAGATCTTATTCATTGTTTGTGCATTACGTTTCGTGCATAATTACAGAAGAGGAAACTTTAAACAGCTCCTCCGACTGCAGTAGCTCTGCGATCAGTTTCCGACTCTGTGGGTGCCATCCATCACTCGCCGTCAGCCCCCGCCCCCCGGCTGGCTTATCCGGTTCGGTTTCCCCCGCGACCTTCCAGCTCTCCCTGAACGGACCAATTAGCGGCCTGGCCGTTCTCAGCGCAGCCCGCTCGAGAGGAATTACAAGCCATCGACGCTCGGCGCCCACTGGTTGATTTGGCCCATGTACAAGAATATATGGCAATGCTCTAAACCGTAAATGACCGAACATATTGACACAAGCTGTTCGTTGTAGTAAATGGAAGAACGTGCGCTTGTTAGGATAAAAGAAAGAAAAACTGAAAACGTACATTAAATACTGCTATTCTCCCACTGTTTGCAAGTTTCTGACTTGATCCATTACAGTACAGCCCTTGATATGCTTTATGACTCGTTTCTCCGTTTGTTTTCACCCGCTTTATTGGATCACCTCAATTAATGGCACTGCAATGCCTCAGATTAGGAGGTCCTAAGGTTAGAGATTCAACTAGGATTTTTGACCCTAGTTCGAGAGCTAGATTGAGTTCATGCGTTATTTGGAGGAGAATACTAGCGACCAGCTTCTCTGATTGGTAGATTTCCGTGGATACTCCGTTCAATACCACACAAAAGTCGAAGTAGTATCCTAAGAAACGTGCGATCTTTCCTTCCTCTTCCATGTCTTATCCGCTTCTCTTACTACACTACAATACCAGATGTCGGGAGACTAGTCGGGAGCTTAGAGCTTGTCTCAGTTGGAGTGGTGTTCTTGGGAGACACCTGGACGAGTCAATCCAGAAAGCCGACTTGTAGGTCGGCGCCGGATCTCGTCATCCAGGAGGGGGGGGAATTCACCATCTCCTCCCACGATGCATATACTACACTAACGAAACTAATGACGTTAGCAGAAACACTATCAACCAGTCAATCAAATCCATTTACTTTTCTGATTTCTCTGGAAGTTCCCGCTCAAATTTCACACCCATATAGTGCAGTAGATCTGACTAAGTAATACACTTTAATATTATATGTTTCTGGCCTTCCAATCGTCGTATTCTAATAAAACCTGCACAAAACGATGGAAATTTCCGGCGTAGAATCGAGTGATGTGTCTCTCAACAACGCCACACCGAAGCAAGTGAACCCTTCTTGGCCCTTCAGCGCAGAGCGTGCAGCAGCCTTCGTGGGCGTCGGAAGGGCGCCACAAATCAGAGCGGGCTGGAGCGCCGCGGCGGCGCGAGGGCGGCGGAAATCGTAGGAAATGAACCCACGCCCTCCGCCGCTCCCAAGCCTAGGGCCAGACGCCGGGACTAGCAGCCTTCGCAGAGACACCCTGCCCTGCCCCGCCCCCTGCCCCGCCATGCCCCGCCCTGCCCCTCCCCGCCTTGCCCTGCCCCGCCCCGCCTTGACCCGCCCTGCCCTGCCGTGCCTCGCCCTGCTCCCCCACTTCGCTCCGTTCTGCCCTTACCCGCCCTGCCCAGCCCTCCTTGCCCTGCCCGTCGTCCAGCCCCGGTCCGCCCCGTCCCCGGGAAGTAGAGTGAACAGAGAGACTTGAGATATCCAGACAATTTAGTCAAATGTACATTCAAAAGAAATACTACAATTAGTCTTAACTTAGACTAGAACTAATATTCTTAAAATGGTTTCGAAAACGGCATCAATTAATCGTTTAATTAGTCTCGGCTAATTGTATCCTGTTGATTCACAGTCATTAGCAATTGTCATGGGAAAGTAACACATGACACTTCCTCCTCTATCTCATTATACTACTTCCTTCGCACCTTTGAATTCCTCTACGCTACATTATACCATATTGTCCAATACTGTTTCTTAAGTAACGCAGATGTAGTTGACGGTCCCACATATTCTTTTAATTTTGCAATTTACAAAAATTAAAATGTATTCATGAAAACCATGCGTGCGCCATTTTCATAAGCGTACTTCTCTACTCTAACAAAAGCCTTAAACACAAATTTTGGAGTCATTTTCGAGAAAATTTTGAAAATGCTCAAGTGGCTTATTAACGTATTAAAAAACAAGAATGTTTTAATTATAGGTGAGCCCCAAACCGTGAATTTCCATTAAAGCCTCGACAACGATTTTCTGCATCAATATATAACATTTATTTTAATACTATATATATATATATAATATATGTATATGTGTGTGTGTGCGTGTGAATGTGAAAGTAAAATAAAGATTATTCCATCTCTCCCAATGTCA
The DNA here is from genome assembly GCA_011170035.1 of Teleogryllus occipitalis. Taxonomy (NCBI): domain Eukaryota; kingdom Metazoa; phylum Arthropoda; class Insecta; order Orthoptera; family Gryllidae; genus Teleogryllus; species Teleogryllus occipitalis. Next base: position 94,770 of record BLKR01009208.1, read on the forward strand.
GTTTTGAAAATGCATTGTAAAATCAATCTATGTAATTATTGTCACGTTGTATCTAAGTATCTCGATAACTTATGTAGCTTAAAAAGAGAAAGCGTTTTAAAAACAGCTATAAACTTTAATTTCAACTACCGAAAACATTGCGAAACGCCAAGCGGCCCGCAGTTTAAAACGCAGTTTTCCACGGCGCACGTCCAAAGCCCTTGCGGAACTCCACGGTTTCAGGGCGCGCGCAGTTCGCGAACCGTTGCGCCAGACTACTGAGGCGGCGGCTGCCCCCCACTCCCGCCGCAGCTCCTCGCTGGCAGGCGACGCCCACGCTCCCGCGCTCTCCGTCGCCCGCGCCCAGCCCCGCCCCGCCTCGTCCCGCTGCGTCCCGCCGCCGTCGACCGGCGCTGAAGCGCGGGCCCGGGCCGCTACTGCTGCCGCCCACGAGCGTCCCGCCGCCGCCCCCGCCGCCACAACCGCCGCCTCCGCCGCCGCCGCCGCCCGGTCGACGCGCGCGCGGCTCTGCGCCGCTCCACTACGGCGCGTACGCGGCGGGGCCGGGATCAATACGCGTGTCGCGCCCGCGCTTGGCGGCGGCGTAGGAGACGGCGCGGCGCGGCGGGGCGGGGCGGCGCGGCAGAGCAGCGCGGAAGGGCGGCGTGGCGAGGCAGAGTGGCGGGGAGGCATAGCGAGGCCGCGGAGCGGGGCATTGCGGGACGGCGGGGTGAGGCGGCATGGCGGGGCGGCGCGGCAGAGCAGCGCGGAAGGGCGGCGTGGCGAGGCAGAGTGGCGGGGAGGCATAGCGAGGTCGCGCAGCGGGGCATTGCGGGACAGCGTGGTGAGGCGGCATGGCGGGGCGGGTAGAGACAGGATGGCGCGGCAGGGCGACGCGGCAAGGCGGGGCGGCGCGGCCGGTGCGGCGGGTCGACATGGCGGGACAGCACTGCGTGACGGGGTGTGGCAGGAAGAGGGGGGCGGGACGGGGTGAGGCAGGGCGGGGCGGGGTGGGTCGTGCCGGGTCAGAGGGGGCGGGGTGGGGCGGGGTGGAGCGGGGTGGGGCGGGGTGGGTCGTGGTGGGTCGGGGTGGGGCGGGATGGGGCGGGGTGGGGCGAGGCGGGGTGGAGCGGAGCGGGGACATACGCCGCGGCGCCAAGCAGAGGCGGGGGTCGGGTTGCCGAGCGGCGGCAGGGGCGGTGGCGTCCGTGGTCGGGCGGTTAAGGCGGGGCAGAGCCAGCGGCTGGTCGAGAAGGAGGCGGAGGCGGCAGGGCCAGATATTGGTGATAGTGGCGGGGAGCGGGCAAAGATGGAGGTGGAGGCTCCGAGCGGTGACGGCCGTGGTAGGGAGGTGGTGTCGGCAGAGGCAGCGATCGCTGGCGGGGCGAGGGGTCTGCAGAGGGTGAGGACGCGTCAGCATGCGGGGAGTCGGGAACGCGAGGGAAAGGGTGGGGACGCTGGAGACCCAGTGGCAACGGGGGAGAATGGACTCGCAGGGGAGGTGGGCGAAATGTGTCTAGGAAGAGGGATGGGCGTTTGAAACGGATAGTAAGGACAGTAGGAGGCCACCGGGAGCGGTGAGAAGAGTCGACAGGGATGGTGGACGACGAGTGAGGGTGAGTGATCTCATAGGAGCTGTGAGTGCAAGGGGAACCGGGAACGGTAGATGAGTGGGATGCGGGCGAGTGATCGAGGATGGGGCAGCGGGGTTGGCGAGCGGCGCCGGCCAGAGCTGGGAGGAAGCGGCGGGGGCGGACAGGCGTGGACCGTGTGCGCGAATCGCAGCGGAGCGGTCGCGTGGGCGCTGCTGCAGCCCGTTCTAGTACAGCGGCGGAGGGGGTTGGGCGGCAGCTGATCGCCGCGCCGAGCTTGCGGAAATGGCTGCGAGAGGAGCAGCGATGGAAGCCGCTGGGGGCGAAGCGGTCGGCACGTCAACCCGGCCGGCCTCTGGGGACCGCGCTTCAAATCCCGGCCCAACTACTGGAAATTAGTAGAGGGTGTGTGTCCACAGCAGGTTTATTAGGGGATTCCCCCGTTTCCAACGTTCTACGTCACGACCGTACCCTCACATAGTATCAGATTCAAAATTTTCATGTCATACATATCGTTTTCACTTGCCAATCAAATCATTGACGATTCCCGATGTGATCAGAAGAAATAAGTACTGAAATACTAATACGAGTCTATCCTTATCATGTCACTGTCGTTTTCAATATTTAACTGTTGTATACCTCACACTAACGTTTACTCTGGTCGATGGTCATGGTTAATTGTATATTATATGGATTTTACCGTTATTTCTTTATGATGATTTCATTCGTTGTACTTTACAGCAGGACACATGCAAGCTGAACTGCAGTGGTTCATACTATATTGTAAAGAGTGCATCACACCGTTTATAATACAAATATTCAAACCGCACAAAATAACACGTTTTCCATGTTTACGTTATAGCTAGAGTTTGACGGAACAGTGACTTAAGAGATTCATTATAATGATTAAAACTGCTAAGAATGGTGGAGGTGCAATGATTCAGCAATAAAAATTGGGGGAATCAAGACTTCCAAGAAAACCTGTCGAGACCCACTTTATCCACCACATATTTCACGTGAATCGAATGGGATATTCACCCCAGTGCTCGGAAGTAGTTAAATAGTGCTTTGACTGCTACACCAGGAACATCCATTTTCACGATGCCAGTGGCAAGCCTGACCAAACCTTGATTGGGCGAATATTTTTGATAGAGAGTGATAATCATGATATGACATGAATGATGGAGCAAGGTTAGAAAGACAGGCAGGGGAAACGAGAGAGTTCCCAGAATGCCCGCTGCCAACCCACTTTATCCGCCACAAATTCCACATGAATCCAATGCGATATTCGTCACAGCAATCCCCAGATGTTCATAAAGTTACCTGACTCCTACACCAGGAGCGTGCACTCTCGTAATGTCAGTTCTGTCATATTGTTGACAAAACTTTTGTTGTCGTGACCAAACCTTGATTGAGCAAATGTTTCTGACTGAAGGATGACATGACATAAATGATAATACAACAAGATTGGAATGAGAGGCAGGGGAAAAAACGTGAGTTTCCGAGAAAACTGGGCGTCAATGGGCGGACCATGACGGGCCGGCGGGGCAAGGCGGGGGGGGCGGGGGGGCGGAGGGTGCAACATGCGTAGATTGATTGATTGTTAGAGATTCCGGGCGCATCAACTACTGAGGTCATTAGTCCCGTAAGTGTAGTGATTTTTTTGCTCAGTAGGTGGCGGTGATCTTCCCCCACTGGATGGCGAGATATGGTGCCGACCAACCGTCGACTAGCGGGGTTTTCACCAACCACATATTTCTCAGCGGGGCACCGCCTCAGCCGGGACAATCTCTAAGCTCCCAACCGGTCTCACGGAATACGTGGTAGTATAGTGCATGTTTGTATAAGTGTGAGTGAGTAAGGGTAGAGAAAAGGACAAGGAAGAGGAAGAAAAGATCGCGCATGGTCCCGGCCAGTTTATTAGTGTACTGATCCTGCATTTGCCTGGTGTCGATCGGAGAAAACACGGAAACTACTGATGAGAGCAACCTGTCGCTAAACCTCTTCTCCAGACAGCCACTGAATTCGGCCTAGCTGAAAAGCTAGAGTCGAAAATCCTGCCGCCGTCCTCGAACCAAACACCTCCCAGTCAGAGGCGCTGCAGTGACATCACTGAGCTACCTCTCCTGGTCGCAACATGCGTGGATGTGGACGTGGACATTGGTGAGCGAAGCAGGGTGGGCTGCGGGAGGAGGCGGGACCGGGGGTGCAACATACGTGGATGTGGGCGTGGACCTTAGTGGGTGGAGCAGGGTGGGCTGCGGGAGGAGGCGGGGCCGGGGGTGCAACATACGTGGATGTGGGCGTGGACCTTAGTGGGTGGAGCAGGGTGGGCTGCGGGAGGAGGCGGGGCCGGGGGTGCAACATACGTGGATGTGGGCGTGGACCTTAGTGGGTGGAGCAGGGTGGGCTGCGGGAGGGGGCGGGGCCGGGGGTGCAACATACGTGGATGTGGGCGTGGACCTTAGTGGGTGGAGCAGGGTGGGCTGCGGGTGGGCTGCGGGAGGAGGCGGGGCCGGGGGTGCAACATACGTGGATGTGGGCGTGGACCTTAGTGGGTGGAGCAGGGTGGGCTGCGGGAGGAGGCGGGGCCGGGGGTGCAACATACGTGGATGTGGGCGTGGACCTTAGTGGGTGGAGCAGGGTGGGCTGCGGGAGGAGGCGGGGCCGGGGGTGCAACATACGTGGATGTGGGCGTGGACCTTAGTGGGTGGAGCAGGGTGGGCTGCGGGAGGAGGCGGGGCCGGGGGTGCAACATACGTGGATGTGGGCGTGGACCTTAGTGGGTGGAGCAGGGTGGGCTGCGGGAGGAGGCGGGGCCGGGGGTGCAACATACGTGGATGTGGGCGTGGACCTTAGTGGGTGGAGCAGGGTGGGCTGCGGGAGGAGGCGGGGCCGGGGGTGCAACATACGTGGATGTGGGCGTGGACCTTAGTGGGTGGAGCAGGGTGGGCTGCGGGAGGAGGCGGGGCCGGGGGGTGCAACATACGTGGATGTGGGCGTGGACCTTAGTGGGTGGAGCAGGGTGGGCTGCGGGAGGAGGCGGGGCCGGGGGTGCAACATACGGGATGGGCGTGGACCTTAGTGGGTGGAGCAGGGTGGGCTGCGGGAGGAGGCGGGGGCCGGGGGTGCAACATACGTGGATGTGGGCGTGGACCTTAGTGGGTGGAGCAGGGTGGGCTGCGGGAGGAGGCGGGGCCGGGGGTGCAACATACGTGGATGTGGGCGTGGACCTTAGTGGGTGGAGCAGGGTGGGCTGCGGGAGGAGGCGGGGCCGGGGGTGCAACATACGTGGATGTGGGCGTGGACCTCAGTGGGTGGAGCAGGGTGGGCTGCGGGAGGAGGCGGGGCCGGGGTGCAACATGCGTGGATGTGTGCGTGGGCGTGGTTGCTGAAAGCCCGAGCCAGCGTCGAGGAGCGTGGGCGTCCGTGTGCTGGCCGCCCCTAATTGGACGCAGATTCCCCGGCCGCGCCCACGCACCCCGACGCGAGTACACTGCTCGGATTCCGCGAACGCGGATGACGTCACGCGCGCCACTCACTTTCGCCCCCAATGTTTTGAGCTTGACGGGAGACTGAGCCAAAGTTCATTATGCACCTTTTCTGGGAAATGGTTAACGACAAATGTGTGATATTTTGCACGCATAAATATGCTTTGTTTTCTACTGAAACGTTATTGCTGGTTATTGCCTTCGATACGGAGCTCCATATTCACGGCAGAACTTACCTGAATCGAGAGGATCGTGATGACCAGAGAAGTATGAAAACAATTTAATTTTGCTGCAGGGGGCGGGGCCGGGGGTGCAACATACGTGGATGTGGGCGTGGACCTTAGTGGGTGGAGCAGGGTGGGCTGCGGGAGGAGGCGGGGCCGGGGGTGCAACATACGTGGATGTGGGCGTGGACCTTAGTGGGTGTAGCAGGGTGGGCTGCGGGAGGAGGCGGGGCCGGGGGTGCAACATACGTGGATGTGGGCGTGGACCTTAGTGGGTGGAGCAGGGTGGGCTGCGGGAGGAGGCGGGGCCGGGGGTGCAACATACGTGGATGTGGGCGTGGACCTTAGTGGGTGGAGCAGGGTGGGCTGCGGGGGGGGGGGCCGGGGGTGCAACATACGTGGATGTGGGCGTGGACCTTAGTGGGTGGAGCAGGGTGGGCTGCGGGAGGATGCGGGGCAGGGGGTGCAACATACGTGGATGTGGGCGTGGACCTTAGTGGATGGAGCAGGGTGGGCTGCGGGAGGAGGCGGGGCCGGGGGTGCAACATACGTGGATGTGGGCGTGGACCTTAGTGGGTGGAGCAGGGTGGGCTGCGGGAGGAGGCGGGGCCGGGGGTGCAACATACGTGGATGTGGGCGTGGACCTCAGTGGGTGGAGCAGGGTGGGCTGCGGGAGGAGGCGGGGCCGGGGTGCAACATGCGTGGATGTGTGCGTGGGCGTGGTTGCTGAAAGCCCGAGCCAGCGTCGAGGAGCGTGGGCGTCCGTGTGCTGGCCGCCCCTAATTGGACGCAGATTCCCCGGCCGCGCCCACGCACCCCGACGCGAGTACACTGCTCGGATTCCGCGAACGCGGATGACGTCACGCGCGCCACTCACTTTCGCCCCCAATGTTTTGAGCTTGACGGGAGACTGAGCCAAAGTTCATTATGCACCTTTTCTGGGAAATGGTTAACGACAAATGTGTGATATTTTGCACGCATAAATATGCTTTGTTTTCTACTGAAACGTTATTGCTGGTTATTGCCTTCGATACGGAGCTCCATATTCACGGCAGAACTTACCTGAATCGAGAGGATCGTGATGACCAGAGAAGTATGAAAACAATTTAATTTTGCTGCATGTTCTCTTACGGAAAGAATTATGAAAGGGAATTTTGGGAGGGAAATATGAAATGATATACTGCGTCATGTTAACTATTTAATTATAAAAAATGTAAATATGAATAGTAGTAACCCCGCGTGGTCTACAACTCCACACTGCTTCTCTTCATCAGGGGGACAAGTCCCCGGGGTGGGCACCTATGCCTCTTGGGCTTTTATCCGAACCCCCCGCCGACGCGTTAACGCCGACGTGTTAACGCCGATGGCCGGATCCAGCCGGAACCCAGTTTACCTTCACGCAACCTCCCTATACAATGCCTGGGTAGGTGCCGCCCTGCTACCTCAGAGCTCCTATCTATCCAGGCTAGTACCGGAGCCTCGACAATGCGCCACTCACATGCGCCGGGAATAAGTTCCCTCCTTTTGGTCCAGAGTATCGGGACACTGCCACGACGAAGCCGAGAGCCCAACAGGGCGCCACCTGACTAAGGCACAGGCGGTTTGGAGCCCCCATCCCGTCACCCAAATGCTTACCGCCAGCTCATGACGTGGGTGGGCCGGGACCGGAGCAACCTGACGGGGGGTAACTAGTTTCCCGCCGGATATTAAAGTGGGATCCAGAGTACTCCGAAAAACATTCTTCCCCCCATCCTTCTCCAAGATCGACGCACCGTAGGCCCAGCTGGTGGGTGGTCGGTTGCCCGGCCACCAAGAGCTTAGCATCGCCTGCTTACTGCCTGCACCTTCAAGCTAATGACGTGAGCGGCGCCGCGAGACTCAGGGTCCGGGTGGTCGTCTACGACACTATCAGGGATCACGATAACCTACCTCCTTAAGAAGATGAAGATGATGATCATGGCTCCAAACAAGAAATGTATAATGATCAAGATTTGGTCTACATTATGACAATAAATCAATAATTTGACCTATCTTATGGCAAAGTTTTAAAGAGAGCTGGTTCCTTTCTGTGGAATTTGCTGTTTCTTTTTACTTATTTAATCCACTACGCATTTTATTTCCTGAGCTTCGTTATCATCATGAAGCGACTACCAAAGAGAAAGCTCTAAATGATGTTGTTGCATGTTTCTATATTCGATTACTGAAATGAGATTCAAACAAGAATTCATTACTAAATATATACTTCTGCCATATACAGGACTCTAAAACTATTTGTTAACTGTAAATTATCACTTGTGTATTCTGTGTACTTTAATACCTTATTTTTACTCTTTCTTAGAAAGGGAAAAGAGCAATTTTCTTAAGACGATGAGTACCATCAATATGAGACTGGTTGAAGTAATCATGTTATTTGTTTCTTAATATCGAATATAAAAGTGACCAACTTTCCCTGAATTATTTTTATTCATTGCACTCCAAAATAAGTGTACAAATACCTAGGGGGTAACAAAAGAGTCGCTAATGGTTCTGTTGATTGTTCCACGAAATTAGTACGAATTGCATCATATTGCGTTACGTATTTGATTGTCTTCTCTACAAGTCTGAGAGTTCATATTCTAAATATTGAGAATTATATTTTCTGATGGAAAGTTCAGAAATTAAAGATATTTTTAGTTTTTTACAGTATGTGAAGTTTTGTGACAAAGAGAAATTTTATTTCGACGTTCATAGAGGATCAAAGTTTTCGCAAATAAACAAATTCACGGTTGGCATATCTCAAGCCACAGGTTCGTGATTCTTCGTCTTAACGTTTAGAGTAACAAATCAAATTTTACATATCCTATCAACCAGAACAAATATATTTGAATAATTCAATAACCGTTCCACGTTTTGAAATTTCATACTATTGGTAAGTGTTTATTCACAAAAATAAATTCTATTTTAGTAAAACAATGGTGATTAATTACACCCAGGATAAATCATGAACAAAATGTTGTTAATATTTTTCATGTTAAATCAATAAAATTTTGCAATACCTCAAGGTATGTGGCTGTCTTCTCAGAAATCAAAATATCTTTTCAACAATATTTACTTGTTTCTCTTTGTTCCATCAACTAAGCAAAAAAGATATACTATTTTACCATAACGTTCCTAAACAACAAAATTTGTACAAAATTTGAAAAAATTGAGAACATTTTAAATGAACATTTAAAAAATGAAGAAATATCATATTCTTAAGTTTAGCAATAATTATTCATTCTGTGTGTCTCAGAAGTGTTTTTATTTCGTTTTCTGGTGATTACATTTCTTATCTTTATTATGATTATGATTATTACCAATACCTGCCAACGGATCATGGGACTAATTACAGACTATCCATCCATCTATCCATCTTCCTATTCATCTATCTACATTTATCTATCCATCTATCTATCTGTATATCAATCTGAACATGTACCCGTCCTGCCCTACATACCTATCCAAATATTCATCTATCTTTACATGTATATCCACCCATCTACCTACTATCTATCTATTTACCATTTACCTGTCTAGGCCCAAAGCATTTGCTTGCTTCTTTATTTCCACTGCCATCAGGACAACAGAATTCCTCGGGGTCTCGCTTGCTGGCCGCTGTTCCAATGTGTGGTGGGAGGGGGTAAGGGGGAGGAGGGAGCTGGGGGCTGGTGGCGCCCCCAGCGCCGCCCCCAGCGCCTCGAGACTTTGCGCCCGGCGGCGCGGAGAAGTTGGGCGCGCGCGCGTTTGAGGACTTTGCCAGGCTTATGAGGGAGCCCGGCCGCGACTGTGTGCAGTGCGCTGTCTTCAGGGCTCGCAACTTGCGCGTCTGTGTGCTGTTTCGTGTACTACTTGGACTTCCAATTGAGACAGCGTTATTAGATACCGCGCCATTCTTTTTCTCGAAGACGCTTCATATTCACGAAAATGATTCTTTTTCTCGGGACCACTTGTAATCGGGAAAATGTTCTGCGCGTATATTACATATAGGGACAGTATTTTTACTTTCTCGGTACCGCTGCCGCGGTAGAAAGAAAGTTTTGTAATGCTGCGCGAAAAAATGGCGAATTTTCGGCAGAAAAACTCTCATTTCAGGGTTCTGGCAACGACAAAGTGGATAATCCAGACGATAAACTTAGGAAAAAAAATCCTCTAACACGTGGTGTAGCCAGAATACATGTTTTGTGGATCCTTGATACCGAAAAAAGGATTGATGGCAGAACATCTGTTCGTCTTCCGTCCGTCTGTCTGTGAACAATGCTAGCGGCTAAACCTTTCAGCTGATTTTCTCCCAAATTGATCGATGTGACTGGTGTTGCAGCCCCTGAAGTTTGAAATTGATATTTCAATTTTGGGGGTACTTTATATGAAGTAAAGTCCTGGAACATTTTCAAAATTTAAAAAAAAAAACAGCACCATGGATTTTGCTAAAAATTTTTTCTTGGATGGTGTAAAGAACGTTTAAGTAAATGCTGCAGGGCTTATGATGGTTGAAAACCCTAATTTCTCGAAAATTGAACAAAAATCAAAATCTTTTCAGCGTCTTCCTACAACTACAATTATGAAGATACATTTTTTTAAAAAATGGAAGGTGTTCATCAAAAACTGATCTTTAAATAAGTTCGTGTAGAAGTTTTTGAAAATATGAGCATTTTTTGGGGTTAATTTGGTGACAAACAGAAGTCGCCCCCTCCCAATTTACTGCGTTTAATGAACGTAAAGTGAATGGTCGTACTACAAAGTTGGATGCTACGTAAGATAGAATTTTCATATTATTTCATATTTTGTTTTACTATTTATTATATTTATGCTATTTCATTTTAAATTGCGTACTTTCAGTGTGTTAAATGTGAAAACGAATAGATGATTTCGCCTTGCTAAATAAGATGTGCGAATGGAGAGTAATGCATGTAAAAACCGAATAAATTTGATGAATATAAAAAATATTATATTTCCTATCCATTTTCATTTTATTGCGATATCAACAATGATAAAATGATAATTGATAAAATGTGTATCCCATACGAATTAGCGGCCATTGTTGCTTGTTGTAACCCATTTTTTTTAACGCCGCACCGATAAAAGAAGGCGATGACGGCTGAATTTCGTTCGTGGTAATATAAAATAATACTTTTATATATTTCTAGATTATTACAATAACATAATTTTTACTAATTACTTTTATATATTTTTCAATCCATTTGCATAAATGCAATTCTCCCTCTAGGGAGAAAAGATCGCGTGGCCGTGGCCGGGTTTTAGAGTACTTCTCCAGCAATTCGGCTGAGGTCGATCGGAGAAACTATCCATTTCAGAAGCAGACCTCTCAAATTATCCCCCAGTCAGCGGCTGGATTCAACCTAGCTATGCGGGTAGGACCGAAACTCTGACACGATCGGGCCTGGAACGTTAAGACCTCCCTGTAAGAATTGAATTGAATGTGCCTTATTTTACGTGGCGAGACTCAGGCCATGAGGTCTGCTCGTCCATCTGACCACACAAATTTCGCTACGCTTCTTTCACAAACCATGGGAGAAAGAAGGTATTCCTTGGACGACGAACAGGCGATTTGAATTTAGCTCAGAGACATCATTTAGGCTTGAGGATATTTTACATGTAGTAGATCTTCTAACATGGGACAGCCGGCTTTACTTCCTCTCCGAAGGAAGGCGTACGAAGGATTTTTTTGCCCTTAAAAATCCACGGGATCGAACCCGCATTCTTGGGTATAACAGTCCGATACGCTAACCGTTACACCATCGCCGCCGCCGAAAGCCGCTGTGAGAGACACTTCAGTGACATCAGTTGATATCTAGAGCCACCTCAGCCGTTACCTGTATTCATTCGAACAGCATACCGGGAGTGGTGGCTCAGTGCATCAACTTCTGTCACTGCAGCGCCCCAGACCGGGAGGTCCTAGGTTCGAGTCCTGACGGCGGCAGGATTTTCTACACTAGCTTTTCAGCTAGGTCGAATTCAGTCGCTGTCTGGAGGAGAATTCTATCGACCAGCTGCTCTGAACGTAGTTTTCCGTGGTTTCTACGATCAACCCCAGGCGAATGTCGGAACCGTACCCTAACAAACGGGTCACGGACCATGCGCGATCTTTCCTTCCTCTTCCTTGTCCTATCCTCACTACTTTCTCACACACACACACACACTTACACTAACATGCACCACACTACCACACATGTCAGGAGACCGGTTGGAGACTTAGATACCTGGTTGAGGACCCGGTAGGAGATACCTGGATGAAGAAAAACTTGTTAACCGACGGTAGGTCGGCGCCGGATCTGGCTATCCAGCGGGGAAAGACCACCGCCACCTCACGAGCAATAACACGCTTTACACTTACGGGAATAACGACTATAGTAATTGACGCGCCCAGAATCACTAACAATGAAATCAATCAATCGAACAGCATCTCGCTCCGAGAGACGATCACGGGACATGATTAGCGACTGCAGACAGAGAAGCTCACTTGCGCGCGCGCCTTGTTTCAATCAGCGCGGCGGCGGTGGTGGCGGCCACCGCCATTTAATTACAAAGCGGCCATTGGCAGCGTCGGCCGCCGCGTGCAAAGAGCGCCGGCTTAAGCGAGGGGCATGCTGCCCCTCACGGCGCTCACAATCGCGCCATTCGCCCGGGACAAAATATCGGAGGGGAAAGGGGTGAGCGGGGGCTTTTACCCTTCTAGCGACGTCACTCTAACCCCTCCCCATACACACACACGTTCTTCCTCCCTCGCACTTGCTCCGCTTCTCCGCTCCACTGACTCGTTTGTGGGAATGGTAATTTTTTTATACCGACTATTCAGTTTTGCGACGTATCCTTGTAGAGGGTAATGCCCAAGCTCTGGAATCTGTTTTGCAGCCCTTCTGGGAATTTTCTAGCCAGTACTACTATGGGTTTCCAACGATTCCGACTAATTTCTACTTTGAGTGTCGCCGCCACTTTTACGTTATATTGAAACGCCAGACCCGGAACAGGTAATACATTATTAGAGAGAGAGAGAGAGAGAGAGAGAGAGGAGGGGGTCACGGACCGCTCGCCATCTTTCCTGACTTTTTCTTGTTCTTTTCTCTACACTTACACACCCGCACGCACACATTTACTCCCACATCCACTATACTATCACACACTCGGCAGCTTAAAGCTTGTTCTGATCAAGGCGGTGCTCTGCTGGTGGGAGATAACTGGAGAGGGAAATCATACCAGATCCACCTGAAGGGTGGGCACCGGATCGCCATACTCAGCGGAAGAGAAATATCACCGCCCCTCGAGATGAAACATTCACTACACCAACGGAACTAATGAACTTAGTAGTTGAGTTAGTTTTCAGAAGCATCTATAAAGCAAACCAATAGTAGCGGCGTTCCGGAGAATTTAACGTAACTATTTCACTCATATCTGCCCGTGTCATAAGTAGTCAATGCTAATCAAGAATATATTGAAATTAAACGTATGTCAGACGTTAATCGCCATATGATTATCACTTTGATTATCTTTTGCACTCCGCAGTAATCGCTTTGTTTACCTATTTTAGATAAAGATTGCAATTGTTGTAGGTCCATAATAGCTTGTGAGCATCAATATAATTGTAAACTATGTCGTTTTGGTAATATTTAAAACTCAGAATATATTTTTAAAGATTCAGTGCCGAAAAACAGCAAATGAAATAGAGAAAGTGTGGGGAAGCAATTTCAAGAATTTTGTGAAGACAGAAAATACGAATCGACAGCACAAATTACAAATGAAGAAATTACACATATTTTAGGCAATTAATATGCGAAGATTAGATGATGAATACAAAGAATATGCTATCAAAAATATGTGGAACGTTGCAACCAAAATTATTGAAGAAAATATTTTAATGAGTATACTCATGTGCTCAATCCATTCGAAATTGAGGAATTCCGCTGTTAATTTAGCTTGTACGTCTTCAATTGCGAATACTTCCACGGAATACCAAGACATGGAAAACTCAACTTCCTTCGACATTAATAATCGTGTTTTTCATAAATGTTCTTGTACGTAGTTTTGTTATAATTGTTTTTTGAAAATTTTATTGTCATAAAATGGAAATATAATCAAAATAATTTTCTACATTAAACTGTTATTCATTTTTTACTGGATTATACGTTATTCCAGGAGGCAGTGATAACTCGGGAGGCAGTGATAATGAAAGTGTCACATATTCTAGTAGCAAATTTTGAGTAATTTTTCTCTTTTTCGTAATTCGTGTGTTGTTAATTATCCATTCAATTCATATAATGTCTTAATTCGTGAAATAATCGTACTAAATTCACTCGAAGTGCTGTGATATTACATATGATAGTTTTCCTTCACGTCATTATTAAGTGTCATTTCTTTGATACTTGACTTTTCCTTGCCGGCTGTGTTCGGTATCAGTCATTTTCCGCCTCTGTCGACCGGGAGCGGTAGCTCAGTGCATCAACTGATGTCACTGCAGCGCCTCTGACCGGGAGGTCCTAGGTTCGAATCCTGACGGCGGAAGGATTTTCGACACTAGCTTTTCAGCTAGGTCGAGTTCAGTCGCTGCCTGGAGGAGAATTCTAGCGGCCGGCTGCTCTGATAGATAGTTTTCCGTGGTTTCTTCGATCAACAACAGGCGAATGCCGGAGCAGTAACCTACCAAACGGGCCACGGACCGCGCGCGATCGCTCCTTCCTCTTCCTTGTCCTCTCCTCTTCCCTTACACTAACATGCACTACACTACCACATATTCCGGGTGACCGGTCGGGAGCTTAGAGCTTGTCCCGGCTGGGGCGGTGCCCCGCTGGTGGGAGAGTCCTGGTAAGGGGGAAACCCCACTAGCCGACGGTAGGTCGGCGTCGGATCTCGCCATCTAACCGGGGAAGATCACCACCATCTCCCGAGAACAAATATGCACTACACTTACGGGACTAATGACCGACGCAGTTGACGCGCCCGGAAACACGAAAAAAAACAACCAACCAACCGCCTCGATCGATCATAACTCGTCCTTCCCACCCACCTGCTTTTTCACGTTTCAATCCACTGCACTTACCCACATCAGCTCATCTGCCCATCTCCATCACTGCTTCAAGATCCAGACCACAGCGCACCCAACCACACATTCTGGCACGCATTCTGCTTCACGCTCCGCAGTCAGTGGTTCGCGTGTTTGCACGCTTTTCCGCTCGACCGTCCGTCCCTCGTCTGCGCTCATGAACCCTTGCTTACCTCCTTCCCCTTCGATCACACCCCAGCCCCTCACCCTCAGCCACCGCTCCGTTCATCCCCTGTGCCGCGTCACGTCACCCTCCCCGCTGCCGTCCGCCTCCCTCCGACCGCCCCACCGCCACCGCCACCGCGTCCATTAGGCTGATATCCGTGACAAAAGCAGACCGACATGCGAAGTCGAAACTCCCACCCACCGGCACGTCCCCGCTTCCTCAGCCCCTCCGTAGTCACTCACACATACACACACGTATAAACACATACATACATACACATACAAACATACATACACATACAAACATACATACACGTACAAACATACATACACGTACAAACATACATACACGTACAAACATACATACACGTACAAACATACACACACATACAAACATACACACACATACAAAATACACACACATACAAAATACACACACATACAAAATACACACACATACAAAATACACACAGATACAAACACACACATACAAAATACACACAGATACAAACACACACATACAAACACACACATACAAACACACACATACAAACACACACATACAAACACACACATACAAACACACACATACAAACACACACATACAAACACACACATACAAACACACACATACAAGTACACACATACAAACACACTCACGCACATACACACACGTACACACACGTCCATACACACAAACACATACATACGAGTGCACAGATGTTCACACACGTACATATGAATCCACAATGTACACATACGTACCTACGAGTACATACACACACTTACTCATGTCAGAGGGCGCAATCTCTTGTGGTGGGTATGTGGGTAGGTTGAAATTTCGCTATTTCGGCCAAGCAATAGAACTAACTATTCAGCACATCTTCGTGGTGGAGTTCGATTCTCTCAGGCGATTATGGTTGCTTGAGTTCCCCCACTTCAGGCATCACTTTAAGAATATTTCAACTTTCCACGCCTGTAAGTCTTTTTTTGAACACGCTGAAGAAACGGGCTCCATTTTCTATGACAATTCATATAATGAATAATATTAAATAAAATATTAATTAAATTAATTAATATAAACAAATATAATTAATTAATATAAATTAAATGATACTAATTAATATAAAGAAAATTAATGTAATATATAATCGAATTAACACAAAGAATAAAAATCAATTGTGAATGCTATGTATTATAACTACTTATTAAAATATATTATCTCACGTGGGAAAAAATCACATATTTAATTTTCAATAAACTGAAGAAACTCATTTTGTTCGAGAAGGATAATAATTCCAGATCTCCATAAATCTTTGTACAGTAGGAGAATAAGAATAAAATCATCTAATAGTAATAATACAAGTGTGCGTTTTACAAAATATAAAACAAAGCATGTCTCAAATACGTTTGCAATACCCGTTCCTTTAAAATGCTTCTTTATTTCTGGACAAAAGACCTTCCACACAGGGGTGGAACTCTAATAGTGAGTCATGACGTACGCTTGAAAAGACATTGATTGGAGTGGTGTGACTCATCTGCGTAAAACCGTGAAATGTTGCGGAGTCCGCGGAGAAATCGGCATATACGCGCGCGTGCAATAGATGTTAACACTTCCAGGAAGGGGTTCACAGCGTAGGCCCAGTGGAGCGGTGGGGCGTGACCTTGTGTTCAGCGCCCGGCGCGCGGTAGCTCACGGCGTGAGAGAACATACGTGTCCGCATCCACCCGTTCACCCACCCGTTTTCCCGCTCACCCACCCGCTCACCCACCCGCTCACCCACCCGCTCACCCACCCGCTCACCCACCCGCTCACCCACCCGCTCACCCACCCGCTCACCCACCCGCTCACCCACCCACTCATCTACCCGCCCGTCCACCCACTCACTCACCCACCTGCTCACCTACCCGCCCGGCCACCCGCACTCCCACCCGTTCACCCAAACGTTCATTCACCCGCTCACCCACCCGCCCGTCCACCTGCTCACCCATCCACTCATCCACCCGGTCACCCACCCGCTCCCCCTCCAACTTGCCCACCCGCTCGCACACTCGCTCGTAAAACCGCTCACTCACCCGCTTACTCACACACCCGCTCACCCACCCACTCATCCACCCGGTCACCCACCCGCTCTCTCTCCCACTCACCCAACCGCTCACCCAACCGCTCACCCAACCGCGCACCCAACCGCTCACTAAACTGCCCGCCCTTTCATTCATCACCTGCCCGCTCACTCACTCACCCACCCATTCGCCCGCTCTTTCATTCATTCACTCGCCCACCTACATCATTACTCGCCCGGCTGGTCATACTCTCTTCCTGGTTACCTCGTCAATGAATGAACAATGAATTATGGAAATTAAAGAAACAAGAAGACCTATTTATTTGGTTTTAAAATTGTATACTTCAAAGTGCTCATTTCTAGTTCAATAAACTTGTCATTGAATTCCGTTAAAACATATTTAGGCATGGCTAATATAGTTTGTGATGGCAGGTCGCCTCATTAGCGGAGAGGTGGGGTAATTATTTATTAATGAACAAAGAAAAGTGGGTTTGTGGTTTCCAAGACATTTTGGCGCCCAACGTGAGACGATATATGAATTTCGGAATGCAAGTTGTAGAGTAGCTGCTAAGGCGAAGGTTTTCCGCATTGGGATGCAGAGATACAAATCCCGGTCAATAGATGTGGAATTTGTGGTGAGAGTGAGTGGTAATGGCAGGGAATGGAAGAGAATACCAATGGGTTTGTGTATAGTTATCTCGAGATTTTTCCGTTTCAACTGAGTTCCTTTCCAACAATATTCTTCATCATTTGTATCGTTTCATCATAATCATCTATCCATTAAACACTGGAATCTCAGTGAAGACGGAATAAGAATTTGGGTTTTGGTTCATTAGTAATATTGAGGAAAAGGTTTCACGGAACATGTTGGGCGCCAACGTTGACCCAATGTTGTGCCAGACACACGCACCCGGGATTTGTAGCACCGCTCGCGTGACTCTACGAGGCTGCATTAGCGCCGGCCTTTTATGTGCCGTTGTTTGGAGCTTCCAACGCATCATAAAGTCCAATATTCGCCCCAACTCGGTTGTAAACCTTGACCCAGAATGGGTGTCTTCGACCTTCTCTCAGCTTTACGGTAGGTCTACGATTGGGTCATTTTTTTTTTTTTTACTTCTCATTTTATCGAAACAATTTATTTCGTTTAGGTACTCTGAGAGATCAATGGACACATGCTTAGGTGAATATCATATACCGCGAAGTACATTCTACATTTTTCTACATTCTCATTCAGTTCATTTAAATATAAACTTACCTATTTTATACTTTATTATGAGTTGTATCAACAACTAAGATCTTTAGTAAAAACATACATTTATAATATTGAAGAACATTCAATTTTTGTATAAAAATCTCAATCCAATATTTACAAAGAAAGTTTCAGTCAGTTTCCTTGTTTTGTGGGACATACCTAGCTGGAAAAAAACACCTGCAAGCCAAGCAGAGTCGGTGTTGGAACTCGCCATCTAGCGGGGGATGATCACAGCCACCACCGGCGATGCAAACATACACTACACTTACGGGACCAATAACCTTAGCCGTTGACATACTCGGAATCACTTATCAATCAACCATGTCAACATCCGCCACCATTAGTACTGAAGTGTACCTATTAGCTACTCAAGATGTCTGCCGCAGTAGCAGACGATTTTTTCTGATTACCTTAGTATTATCCATTCTTCGGAACTTTATTCACTAGAAAGCGTGGCAAAAAATTGCATAATGAGAAAATATTTTTATCTACAAAAAAAATTCAAAACCGTTGTTCCAGTGTTATTAAGTGATATATCTGCAATCTGTGACTATTTCGTAAGCGTAACTTCAATAGATTCTGAGATTTAGACACAAACATTTAACATTGCCATTATAAGGTATTCCATTTCCCCTAACCACCTAAGTCTTTGTTCCATAAGCATCTGAGTCGTGGTCGTTGGAGCTGCCGGCAGGCGGACATACCACGGCCATCCAGCCCGGAAAGTAATTTTAACAATTACCCACGTCCTTGCTCCATGAGCATGTGAGTCTTGGTAGTCGGAGCTGCCGGCAGGCGGACACACCACGGCCATCCAGCCCGGAAAGTAATTCTAACAATCACCCATGTCTTTGCCCCATGGCATCTGAGTCGTGGTGCCGTGAAAGCGCGGGACGGCGCGCAGCGTCGAGTCGCGCGCGGAGGTCGCTCTCTTTAAACGGCATAAATAATTCACGTTGGGGCCCGCGCCGTGCTCTCCTGCATTCCTAATGAATCAATACACGCGGAGGTGGGGGCCGGAGCCAGGGGGAGAGCGGGGTTGGGAGTGGGAGGGGGAGGAGGGCGGAAGCGGCACTTTCACACCGCTTTGTGATCGTCTTTTGTTTAGCGCCGCGCCCCGCCAGCCGAGTGCCGGCGCGGCGTGCACTCGTTCGCTTTCTGTTTGCGCGGCGCCGCCGCCGCCGCCGCCGCCGCCGCCGCCGGAGCGCCCGCCCACGAGGCCCTTGCCTTGTTCCCGACTCCTTTTGCGCGGGCCTTCTCGCGACAGCTGCCATCACGCGGCGTTCCTTGGAGATCGTTGGCAGCGTCAGGCTCCTCGTTCTTCTATCGTCATTATTTTTGTTTCTTTTTTTCTGATTATTTCGCATCCCTTTTTTTTGCGTTTAGATTGCTATATCTCTTCTCTTACCTTCTCTCTCCCGTACATTCCTCTCATCTTTACCACTCTTCCCCTTCTTTCCCCCACTCTTCCATATTTTGCTCTCTCCCCTATCTTTCCCTCTTTCCACCATCTTTCCCTCTCTCCAATATCTTTCCTTCTCTCCCATATCTTTCCTTCTCTCCCTCAACGTTTCCTCTCGCCCCCATCTTTACCTCTCTCCCCCTATTTACCTCTCTCCTCCATCTTTTCACCTCCCTCCCCATATTTTCCCCTCCCTCCCATATTTCAACATCTCCCCCACATTTTGTTCTCTCCGCATCTTTTCCTCTCTCCCCATCTTTCCGTCTCTCTCCCTTATTTCCCTCTCTCTCCCATATTTCCCTCTCTCTCCCATATTTTCCTCTCTCTCCCATATTTCCCTCTCTCTCCCATATTTCCCTCTCTCTCGCATATTTCCCTCTCTCTCGCATATTTCCCTCTCTCTCCCATATTTCCCTCTCTCTCCCATATTTCCCTCTCTCTCCCATATTTCCCCCTCTCTCCCATATTTCCCCCTCTCTCCCATATTTCCCTCTCTCTCCCATATTTCCCTCTCTCTCCCATATTTCCCTCTCTCTCCCATATTTCCCTCTCTCTCCCATATTTCCCTCTCTCTCCCATATTTCCCTCTCTCTCTCCTATATTTCCCTCTCTCTCCCATATTTCCCTCTCCCTCTCCCATATTTCCCTCTCCCTCTCCCATATTTCCCTCTCCCTCTCCCATATTTCCCTCTCTCTCTCCCATATTTCCCTCTCCCTCTCCCATATTTCCCTCTCTCTCTCCCATATTTCCCTCTCTCTCTCCCATATTTATCCTATCTCCCTGAACTTGGCATCTCTCCCCCAACTTATCTCTCCCCATTCTCCCCTCCACTCTTGCCCATCCCTCGCTCTCTTCCATCTCTCCCCCTCTCCCCATCACTGTCTTCATCTCTCCCACTCTTCGCTTTGTCCCTCTCCCTCATTTCCCTTTTCCCCTCTTGGTATTTGCTTCACTCTCACGTCCACATTGCCTATCTGAAGAGTTGAATGATCTTGTTACTTCTTTTAACGGAAATAATTGTCTCTATTATAGGATTTTTTAAATTTTACAAACTATTTTATTTTTTCTCGCCTGTAACTTTCCTTCCGCGTGGACTTTGAATTTTCTAGTTCATGCCATAATCAAAGTATTTTTAATACAAATATATTTACATTTGAATTAGATTAACTAAATCTCATTTTGCTTTAGCAATGTGCTTGTTTGCTACTTTAAACTTTCCGGCTATTGCAAAATATGCGAACTATTTGCGGGCAGACATATTAGCCAAATATTCACTCTGATTCAGTTCCGGACAAGAAGTCATTCCCCTATGTGTCTTCTGGCTAATTAGAAAAATATGTTTTTGAAACCTCACTTAAATACATAACCATAAAAAACAAATGGTCAAATTACTTGAATTTATTTGGAAATATGAATCAAAAGTGAAAATAACAGCGCTGTATGGTGGAATAGACATGTCAAAGGAAACATTCTTTCTTACTCGTCTTGAAAGTGATTGATTTTTCTTTGAATTTGCGTTGTCTAATTTTTATACAAAAAGTAATCTTTCATAATAAATGCTCTGTAATAAAAGACTAAATAATTTGTTCCGATGGTTTTGTGATTTGCAGAAACTAGAGTCTACGTATTTCTAGAAACAACAGTGGGATCTCGCCAGCCAGTGGTAGCGTGGTTCCCAGGAGGGATTGCAAGAGCACAATCTCATTAAACTTAGGATCTAAATATCAAGAAAACTCGATACTTTCACAATATTTCATCAAAACAATTACATTATCTCATGTTGGTTAAATATCTCGTTACAATCAGTCTAAAGTGAATTACACTTCACAAATAAATTTTTCAACTTTGCTATTTAACCCTTAAATTAGAACGATTCATCTCAGATTTGAAGAATTCTAAGTCATCAAATAACGCTAACGTAGGTTAGCATACGGAACCTCCCAAATGAGGAGAACGTTACCTTCCCGAAGTGAAAGTGCTCGCCGAAGTAGAGAACTTCGTCTCTAATTACGTCACTTTGGTAATTTTGTTTCTCCTGTTACGCCGCCATTCTAAGCCCGGCTCCGCTCGACGCGTCTGAGCCTAGAAGCAACTTCTTGCTCCTCGGTGCTCTACATCCTCGGTGGGGGCGGGGCGGCGGGGACGGCGAGAGAGGAGGAGGGTGGAGGAAGCAGTGGGGATGGTGGGGGTGGCGATAAATTTGCGCCGGCGGGTAGAACTTCGCCTCTTTCCGCGAACTCTGAAATTGCTTTCTCTCGCCGAGGGGTAAGTTACAGACCCAATCGTCCAAGAAAGATTATCATAGGATTTAATCGAATGTCAGGAAGATATGCTTCTTCTCGATTCTCTGGAAGCAGAGAGACGCTACGGAGAGGCGCCACCACTCAGTTTGTTGCGAAGGTCGGCGGTCGTTGCTTGGTGAGATGGGGTCAACTATCATCAACAACTTCTTAAGTAATAGAACCTTCTCCGTCAATGTCATTTGACACCTCTCCAACCCGAGTTACATCAAAGCAGGACTACCTCAACGATCACCCATCACCAATTCTATTTAATC
This sequence comes from Teleogryllus occipitalis, assembly GCA_011170035.1. Taxonomy (NCBI): domain Eukaryota; kingdom Metazoa; phylum Arthropoda; class Insecta; order Orthoptera; family Gryllidae; genus Teleogryllus; species Teleogryllus occipitalis. Next base: position 116,626 of record BLKR01009208.1, read on the forward strand.
TCTATGTAGTTGACATCCTCTAATCAAAACGAAAACAAACATACATTCAGCACAATTCATGAGGGACAGCTCTGCACATCTCTGACAACGCACTAGCACACCTAAGAGCAAAAACCCAATTATACCTACAAACACTTAATAGCTGGGCCGCAAAGTACACAATACAGTTAAACCTCACCAAAACAGCAGGAAAAATATTGTCACTTAGACCATATACTCTCCCCATTCCGCTAACAATTAACATCTCTATGGAATGGTACTCTCCCGAAAAATCAGTTAAATACTGAGGATTGTATCTCGATACAAAATTAAATTGGCGTGATCACACTGAATCAAAGATAATACTAACCAAGGCAAAACACCATCAGTTAAAACCGATAATAAACAGACACAGGTCACAACAATACATTTCTGCCATAGCCATATATAAAATCATATTAAGACCCACAATTTCCTACGCCAGTCCCATACGGATAAATGCCACTGATGAATATATCCGCAAAGTCCAAATCATTCAAAATCAATTTCTGAGATCCATTACTAACGCCTAATAGTTCATTTCCAATAATAAGTTCCATAAGGAATTCAATATAAAATCATTGGATCATCATATCATATACCTTGAAACAAACTTCTATTATTACATTCATGAAATCCAAGAATTCACCGAATTCAGACTCATGGCATTCAGACAGGAAGAGTAAGGATACACAAGAGTGACGTTTTATTTCAAAGGCAGTCTCATTTCACTGAGAATGTAGAGAATGATATATAATAATGACTACCATTATATGAAGCAAAATTCTATTCGGAAAGAGCAAAATGCTAATTGAAATAGCTATACAAGAATTCTTCTTCTTCTTCTTCTTCTTCTTCTTCTTCTTCTTCTTCTTCTTCTTCTTATTATTATTATTATTATTATTATTATTATTATTATTATTATTATTATTATTATTATTATTATTATTATTATTATTATTACTATTATATTATTATTATTATTATTATTATTATTATTATTATTATTATTACCTTCCGGGCAGGATGACCGTGGTTTATCGGAGCTTCTGTGCCCATTTCGATTGCTACTGCACAGACATCTGCAGGGGGTAATGGGCATAGAATGTCCGATACACCACGGCCATCCAGCCCGGAAGGTAATTTTAGTAGTATATCCAGCCGTGAAGGACTATACGGCTTTATAAATACCAACATTTCTTTAATATACCTGTTTATACTATTAGTTCACTTCCTGACAATTAACGTGGGTTCAACTACCTGGGTGAACGTTATGTTACAAGATTAAAAATAGGAATGAAAGACGGCGCACGATCACATAACTTTATCTTCTTATGAAGTATTCGAAAGAAAAGAAAGTAAAAAGGAAATTCAAATGTAAAAAGGAGGTAAAAATATTATGGTAAAATGATAAATATTAACAGGTAAATGGGGGATTTTGTTTTTAAGAAAGAGGTTTGAAATGACTGTCAGCATCTAATTTATCTATTGATATAAAACAAATGTTTAGGCAAATCGGCATCAAACTCCATAGTTATTAATTGGCTCTAAAATTTACAAAGGTATACTGAACTTTAATGCGTCAATTCCCCACCTGAAAAACAAAAGTTATAACTAGTAGTGCCAAAACAGAACGTACTTTCTTACCCATATTTTCATGCAAAATTACGCGAAAAATACTCAAGTATTTGAAAATTTGTATCTGAAATTATTTCAAAATCTGACGTTGACAAACAGATTTCATAAGGGAAAATCTCTACCTTCTTAATGTAGTCGTAGGATACGCCGAAAAAAGTTTGAACTTTCGCAATTTTCTAAAAAACAGGGTTTTCAACGAACTTGAGACCTGCAATGATTCTCTTAAATCTCATTTACACTATCCAACAACAAAATTTGTCAAAAACGATGCAGTATTTTTTTTTTAAATTTGGAAAACGTTCCAGGGGCTTCATGTAAAGTGCTCCCCAAAATTAAAATAACGATTTAAAATTCAAAGAACCGCGCCATTAGTCAGACCTATTGGGGAATATCAATTTTGGAGAAAACCGTCTGAACGGTTTAGCCACTAGCGTAGTTCACAGACGGACGGACAGACGGATTGACCGCCATTCGAGTTTTTGGTACCAAGGACCCACAAAACATGAATTATGGTTACCCCGCGTGATTGAGGACTTTTTTTCTACATTTAGCAACTAGATTTATTGACCTTTTCGGTACTACAACCATGTAATAAGAGTTTTTCTGCCGAAAATTTGCCAGCTTTTTTTCGCACAGTATTACATAACTTTCTCTCTATTATATAACAACAAAGGAAAAAGCAGCGTAATAGCTAAAATAAATAATATTACAAAACGTTATCAAAATATCCACTGAAATACAGAGGGAGCTAATGCGCAGTCCTTCCCGCGAGGCTGCACTGCTTCAGCGCCATCAGCAGAATATCTGGAGGGCGGAAACTGGCGAAGAGCTGGAGGGGGGAGGGACGGCGCGAGTGCGACTGGAAGGTGGGCGCTCCCGGAGCGAATTTCCCCGCCGGAAAGCCGATGAGCGGAAGGGGCCGGAAGGAGGGGTGTCGGGGAGAAGATGAGGGGAGCGGCGCAGGTGAAAGGAGGCCCCGAGACAATAGAGGAGCCTCGCGGGGGCGGCAACCGCACCCGCGCACTGCTTCGCTGCACCGCCTCACCACGCCCCCCTTCCCTCGCCCAGCCTCCGCCCCCACACTCGCCATCCACACGCCCCTCCCCCCGCCCTGCTTCCGCCTTACCCTCTGCCCGCCAACGCACACCTTCGCTCCGCCCCCACGCCCATACCTGGCTGATACCTGGCTGCATGGCAAGGCAAATTACTCGCAAGCCAATGGAGGTCAGCAGCGGACCTCGCCACAACCTTCGCTCCGCCCCCACGCCCACGTCCCACACCGGGAGAGGTGGCCCGATGAATCGACTGATGTCTCAACAGTGCCTCTGACCGGGAGATCCTAAGTTCGAGTCCCGACGGTGGCAGGATTTTCGACACTAGCTTCTCAGCTAGGTCGAATTAAGCTACTTTCTGCATGACAATTCTAGCGACCTGCTGCTCTGGTCGGTATTTGTCCGTGGTTTCTCCAATCGATACCAGGCGAACCCCGAAGCAGTACCCTACTCCACCGCGCGCGATCTTTCCTTCCTCTTCTTTGGCCTATAAATATACCCTTTAAGGGCATACATTTGCATTTACATGTACTACATTACCGTACATTTCGGAAGATCGATCGGGAACGTAGAGCTTGTTGCGGGTAGGTAGGTGCCCAGCTGGTGAGATATACCTGGCTGCATGGCAAGGCAAATTACTCGCAAGCCAATGGTGGTCGGCGGCGGATCTCGGCACAACCTTCGCTCCGCCCCCACGCCCACGTCCCACACCGGGAGAGGTGGCCCGATGAATCGACTGATGTCTCAACAGTGCCTCTGATCGGGAGGTCCTAAGTTCGAGTCCCGACGGTGGCAGGATTTTCGACACTAGCTTCTCAGTTAGGTCGAATTAAGCTACTTTCTGCATGACAATTCTAGCGACCTGCTGCTCTGGTCGGTATTTGTCCGTGGTTTCTCCAATTGATACCAGGCGAACCCCGAAGCAGTACCCTACTCCACCGCGCGCGATCTTTCCTTCCTCTTCTTTGGCCTATAAATATACCCTTTAAGGGCATACATTTGCATTTACATGTACTACATTATCAAAAATTTCGGAAGATCGATCAGGAACGTAGCGCTTGTTGCGGGTAGGTAGGTGCCCAGCTGGTGAGAGATACCTGGCTGCATGGCAAGGCAAATTACTCGCAAGCCAATGGTGGTCGGCGGCGGATCTCGGTACAACCTTCGCTCCGCCCCCACGCCCACGTCCCATACCGGGAGAGGAGGCCCAGTGAATCGACTGATGTCTCAACAGTGCCTCTGACCGGGAGGTCCTAGGTTCGAGTCCCGACGGTGGCAGGATTTTCGACACTAGCTTCTCAGCTAGGTCGAATTAAGCTGCTTTCTGCATGATAATTCAGACAACCTGCTGCTCTGGTCGGTATTTTTTCGTGGTTTCTCCAATTGATACCAGGCGAACCCTTAAGCAGTACCCTACTCCACCGCGCGCGATCTTTCCTTCCTCTTCTTTGGCCTATAAATATACCCCTTAAGGGCATACATTTGCATTTACATGTACTACATTATCATACATTTCGGAAGATAGATCAGGAACATAGAGCTTGTTGCGGATAGGTAGGTGCCCAGCTGGTGAGAGGTAGCTGGCTGCATGCAAGGTAAATTACTCGCAAGTCAATGGAGGTCAGCGGCGGATCTCGCCATCCAGCGAGGGAAGATCACCTCCACCTCAAGCGATAAAATACGCAATACATGGTACTAATACTTTAGCAGTTGACGCGCCCGAAATCACTGATAAATCAATCAATCAAAACACCCTCGCCCCATCATCCATCTTTCTTCATCCCCATCTACCGCGCCGCCGCATCATCGGCACACCTCCCCCGCGCTGCCTGCTAAAACAAATGGATAATTGTAACTTCTAATGAATGCTCTGTGTAGTTTGGTTGGTTGGTTTTTTCGTGTTTCCGGGCGCGTCAACTGCTTCGGTCATTAGTCCCGTTAGTGCAGTGCATGTTTGTTCTCGGGAGATCTTCCTTCGCTGGATGGCGAGATCTGGCGCCGACCTACCGTCGGCTAGTGGGGTTTCCCCCTAACCAGGACTCTCTCACTAGCAGGGCACCGCCCCAGCCGGGACAAGCTCCCGACCGGTCTCCCGAAATATGTGGTAGTGTAGTGCATGTTAGTGTAAGTGTGTGTGTGTAAGGGGAGAGGATAGGACAAGGAAGAGGAAGGACAGATCGCGCGCGGTCCGTGGCCCGTTTTGTAGGACTGCTCCGGCATTCGCCTGGTGTCGATCGGAGGAACCACGGAAAACTACCGATCAGAGCAGCCGGCCGCTAGAATTCTCCTCCAGACACCGACTGGATTCGACCTAGCTGAAAAGCTAAGTGTCGAAAATCTTTCCGCCGTCAGGACTCGAACCTAGGACCTCCCGGTCAGAGGCGCTGCAGTGACATCAGTTGATGCACTGCGCTACCGCTCCCGGTGAATGCTCTGTGTAACGATTGCTGAATCAAACACGTGTGTGTTAACCCTTCAGTGACTTTCGCCGCCCGCCCACTTCTGACTTAAATTTACCAATGTTACAATTAAGTTTTCATCTTGATTCAAATTATTCTAACCTATTAAAGGAAAATGTCAGAAGAAATAGGATATCTGGATGAAATTATGTTCTTTCATTTACTTTAAAGATCTAATTACAAATAATATACCCATTAACCTGAAAATAAACAAATCATATCTTTTCGAGAGCGGTGGACTTCAAAGCAAATAACAATACAAATGTGGTTTCCAAGGCAAATTTGGCAACAATATGTTTATTTTCGGTTATTGATGTTTTAACAGCTTACTCAGTTCCTTAGATAAACGTCTGTTTTTAGTATCTGAATTTAAATGGTAGATAATTGTTTTGGTCAATCCTGTCATTGTTGTACTACGACAGGAAATTCTACGCCAGCAACTACAATATCGTTCATAAAAAATCAAGAGCTGATGTGGAAAACATGAAAATCGATACACAAGAAGCTAAGATACTACATTGAACTGCTAGCTAGCGATCACATCGTGAAATATGTCGAGTAACCCTGGCGACGCGTTCAAAGCATGAACGAACGGCATGTGCCGTCGTACACGGTAGAGAGTAACCCCGTGAAGGACGGCATATGCCATCGTACGCGCCTGAGGGGTTAAGGTAAATACGTTAAGTTGCATTAGCAACATAAGTTGGAAACCGCTTATTTGAAATGTCCATTGTGACTCTCTTTGCTGCAGCGTTTCCTAGTGAACGTCGAATATTCAGCATTGAGGTAGGTAATTACCAGAAAATTATTATTAAATCTAGTCAACGCGAAATGTCCAAAGCATTTTACGCCGAATACAGATACTGTTTGTCATGATTCTTACCCTCGTAAAATTCGGGTCACCTCTGTGTCACGACATCTTTACATCACGTCGCCTTTACGTCACGTCGCCTCCACATCACGTGACCACTGCGTCACGTCACTTGTGTATCATATCACCTTTCGGTCTCGGCATCGTTGCGTCATTCCTGCCTTGCGTCACCCCTGCATCACCACTCCATCACCCTCGCGCCAACCCAAGCGACGTATCTACCAGCATTCAGCCTCCACTTGGCTTTTCCGCCGTTTCAACCCCTTCACCTTTCGTCCGCGTCTAGGCTCCTCGAACTTGCACGAAGCCCCCGCCGCGTCGCCACTCCGCGTGCGCGTCTATCTCGCTTCGCACTCCGCCACTCTCGAGCAGCCGTGGCCCCAGCGTCGGCGCCCTCGGAACTCCCAACGGCCGGCACTTCGGAAGACGCCACTGCGCTGCTCCTTCTCTGCGACTCGCTCTCCGCTGTCGCTCTCCCTGTCCCTCTCTCTTTGTTTCTCTCGCTTTGTCTGTCAGTCTGTCTGTCTGTCTATCTCTCTCTCTCTCTCTCTCTCTCTCTGTGTCTCTCCCTGTGTGTCTCTCTTCATGTGTGTGTGTGTGTCTCTCTCTTCATGTGTGTGTCTCTCTTCATGTGTGTGTCTCTCTTCATGTGTGTGTGTGTCTGTGTGTGTGTCTGTGTGTGTGTGTCTGTGTGTGTGTGTCTGTGTGTGTGTCTGTGTGTGTGTGTCTGTGTGTGTCTGTGTGTGTGTCTGTGTGTGTGTGTCTGTGTGTGTGTCTGTGTGTGTGTGTCTGTGTGTGTGTCTGTGTGTGTATCTGTGTGTGTATCTGTGTGTGTGTATCTGTGTGTGTGTGTGTGTGTGTCTGTGTGTGTGTGTGCCTGTGTGTGTGTCTGTGTGTGTGTCTGTGTGTGTGTCTGTGTGTGTGTCTGTGTGTGTGTCTGTGTGTGTGTCTGTGTGTGTGTCTGTGTGTGTGTCTGTGTGTGTGGCTGTGTGTGTGTCTGTGTGTGTGTCTGTGTGTGTGTCTGTGTGTGTGTCTGTGTGTGTGTCTGTGTGTGTGTCTGTGTGTGTGTCTGTGTGTGTGTCTGTGTGAGTGTCTGTGTGAGTGTCTGTGTGAGTGTCTGTGTGTCTCTCTTCATGTGTGTGTGTCTCTCTTCATGTGTGTGTGTCTCTCTTCATGTGTGTGTGTGTCTGCGTGTGTGTCTGCGTGTGTGTCTGCGTGTGTGTCTGCGTGTGTGTCTGCGTGTGTGTCTGCGTGTGTGTCTGCGTGTGTGTCTGCGTGTGTGTCTGTGTGTGTGTCTGTGTGTGTGTCTGTGTGTGTGTCTGTGTGTGTGTCTGTGTGTGTGTCTGTGTGTGTGTCTGTGTGTGTGTCTGTGTGTGTGTCTGTGTGTGTGTCTGTGTGTATCTCTATGTGTCTGTGTGTTTGCTTTTCCCTGCGTGTGTTTGTCTCTCTCTGTGTGCATTTGTCTCTCTCCCTGTCTATTTCACTCTCCTCCTCTGTCTCTCTACCTTTCTTTGTCTTTGTCTCTCTCTGTCTCTCTTTCTCTTAGCCTCTCTCTCTCTCTCTCTCTCTCTCTCTCTCACACACACACACACACACACACACACATTCTATTCCCGCCATGCTCTCACGCCTGTATGTACTTATGTGTGTATGTACTTAAAAATTCACAAAATTTTATTGATCTAGAAATTGTTTCATGAAGTTATTGAGATAGAGGGATTTGTAATGAAATGACTAACAAACCACGGATTCCATCTGATGCGGCTCGAGTTTCATCACTGTGAAGATTTGTAGTAGACAAAATGGAATCTCAGCAGGTTATCCAGGGTTTTTCTGTCTCTCCTGCCCCTCATTCATCCCTGCTCCATCATCATTCACATTATCATTATTACGTGAGTATCTATTGATAGGTGATAATCACTCATGTTTGCATAAACAAATGTGGTTAAAGGACTCCTAAACCGCAATAAATAATATTCATCTCGTTCTGACGCAGTCAAGGGCATTTTGTCTACCTGCTCACCATCTATGCAAACGGGGTAGCCTAAAATTAGGGGGAAATACCACATGTACAAATATGTAAAACTCAGTGATACTTCATTATTTACACATGAAATGTACGTAACTCTTGTAAACTCGGTGTTTTCCGCAGAAGTTGTGGAAGATTACTCTTCTTCACGGAATACAATAACTTGAAAGTAAATCGAAATTGTTTAATTTAACAAGGATAATGGACAGAAGACTTGAAACGTCTCAGCAATCCGCATTTGGCCACTGTCTTATTCCGTCCTTGCTACCCCCGCTTTGCTGCCTCATCCATTCAATCCTTAGTCTCTCCTTGACTCATTACAGCCACTTTTCCAAATACAGAAAATATCTAATGTATCTTTTTTAGAATCGGAGAAATTATCCAAGACTTTAAGATGAAAAAAGCTTTTAAGAGGTTTAAAGCTTTAAATATTTAAAACTTTTAACCTCAATTTGTTACTGTATTTGAGATTCTGTATTAAATCTTCACCACTTCGCTCCTTTACTAATCCTTATCAAGTTAAGTATCAAATTAATATAATCACATATCCATAGTATTGTTTCTAATAATCTCCAATGTTCTCTGGAATGCACAACGATCTCGCTCAATTGAGAGCCTTGATGCAGTAGTATGAGAAACAATTCTCATTCGTAAGCTGATCCAGACAGAATCAACTGATAATTTCTCTCTGACTCCCAGTTATATCAGCATGATATAGTTTTATTGCGTATCTATTATGCGACACACTCAGAACCGCTCCAACGTCTTCAGTACCAAGATTGCTCGATACCTGTTCAATTTCTGCGCCTCCTCCTTGAGTTCCTCCGCCCTCATCTTTCGGTGCTTAGTCCTGCGAAGGTCCCCTGGCGCGGCGCGTCGGCAGATACAGGCATCAATCAAACGGTGACGGTGACATAGATAGGGATGAGGTAGAACAGAGCGGGGCGAAGCAGGAGGGAGAGAGAAGAGAGCGTGATGTAAGAAGGAAAGAAGGGAGAGGCGTGACGGAGCGGAAAATGATGGAGAGGGTCGGAGCGGTACGATGCTGGGTGGGGCGGGCGGGATGGGAGGGGTGGGGTGGGGGGGGGGGGAGGAGATGAGGGCGGGGCAAGACTGAGCAGGACAGGCAGAAGAAAGTCAACGTTTGCGGAAAGGCGCTACGCGTAACGATGCGGCAACCTGCCGCGCCGATTTGTCTGCCGGGAAGCATCCGCCAGGGGCTGCCACAGCCCAACTGCCAATACGTTTTCTCTTACAGAGAGGTTCGGGATATTGGCATGCAAACAATTAGCCTCAGAGTTCATTAGGGTGAAATAAAAAAGTTACTTTTTATTACGTATTTAAATAGTGTAATTCTTGGTATTACGTGTCAAAACATCCGAATTTTAATAGTAGAATGACGTAATAACGCACAGGAGTCACGCCCTTTCCAAGGTGAGGGGCAGCCAAGAGGAAGGGGTCACCGCGCAGCGCACTAAGGTTGTGCAAGAACAGGCTCCCGGCGCGCGAAATTAATTTGTAGGCGCTGCGCCGCGATTACGCCCTGGCCCTGCCCCCGTCCCGCCTGCCCTGGCCGAAGCACGAGACCTCTCTGCAACAGAACAGTTCCTCGCGACGGGAGGCGCCACACTGCGACTCGCCTACTGCGCGGCCCCTTCCCCTTCCTGTTCCCTTTGTCATCCCTTCATTTTCCTGTTTCCGGGCGCGTCAACTGCTTTGGTCATTAGTCCCGTTAGTGTAGTGCATGTTTTTCTCGAGAGATGGCGGTGGTCTTCCCCCGCTGGATGGCGAGATCCGGTGCCGATCTACCGTCGGCTAGTGGGGTTTCCCCCTAACCAGGACAATCCCACCAGAGGGGCACCGCCCCAGCCGGGACAAGCTCTAAGCCCCCGACCGGTCTCCCGGAATATGTGGTAGTGTAGGGCATGTTAGAGTAAGTGTGTGTGTAAGGGGAGAGGATAGGACAAGGAAGAGAAAGGAAAGATCGCGCGCGGTCCGTGGCCCGTTTGTTAGGGTACTGCTCCGGCATTCGCCTGTTGATCGGAGGAACCACGGAAAACTACCGAGCAGAGTAGCCGGCCGCTATAATTCTCCTCCAGGCAGCGACTGAATTCGACCTAGCTGAAAAGCTAGTGTCGAAAATCCTGCCGCCATCATGACTCGAACCTAGGACCTCTCGGTCAGAGGCGCTGCAGTGACATCAGTATCTTTCTCGTTCCAGCTTTACCCCTTCGTTCACTTCCCCTCTTTTCCATTTCTTTCCTTCCCTAATTCCATTCCACCCTACCCGTTCTTTTATATATTTCCCTTCCATACAATTCCCGATCTTTATCTTTTCATTTCTTTATTTCCATTGTTTTATTTACTCCCCCTTTTCCCTTCATCACCCTTTCCATTTCTTTACTTCTTACCTATCTCCATTCCATGCTGCTTTTTATCATTCTCTTTACTTTCCTTCCCTGTATTCACATTGCTTTGCTTCCTCTCCTTTTCCTTATCTTTATTTATCCATACTCTTCCCATTGCTTCCTGTTCATTTCCTTCCTTTCAATTCCCATTCCTCTCCTTTCGCACTCATATCTTTTTTCATTCCTTTCCTTCCCTGTTTCTCCCATTTCTTTCCTTTTTATTCTTTTCCCTTCCCACTCCATTAATTTCCTCTCCTTCTTCTCCTTTACTTCTTCATTCAGTTTTATTTACTTCCCTTTCTCTCTCTTACCTTTATTTCCTCTTCATACCATTTCCATTCATAATCTCCTTATTCCATTCCTTCCCACTCTACCATGTCCCTTCCCTTACCCACTCTTTGGTACCTTTACTATCTCTTTACTTCACCACTTTCCTGTTTGCTTCTTATTGCTTTCTCTTCCCATCCCTCCCTGTTCCATTTTCATTTCGCTCATCCCATTTACTTCCCTTCCCTTCGCATATTGATACTACCTGTCCTTTCGTGTCCGTTCCTCTCCTTTACCTTCACATCCATTACTTAACCCTTAACATTCCTACTTTCCCTTGCTTTCATTTAAAATTCATTCCTGCCTTCCAGTTGCGTTCTTTCTATTTGTTTCCCTTCACTTTACTTTTGCTCACATGCAGAGGAAACCTTTTCGCATATCCGCCCAAACCCATTCCTGACTCTCGTAGTCCCATCCCATCTCTTCTCTCTAGCCACCCGACGCATATTTACTCGACGGACTGGCTAGAAACAATTTTCGAGACCTGGCTGTCTGTGAGGTCATTCAAGTTTGTGGCAGGGTCATGGGCCGCTGTTCCTGAGTTCGTTGAAGTATCGGCTGGATTTGTGGGAACACTCTTGTTAAAACAAAGAACTGTGCTGATTTAACATTGAATATTCTTGTTGCTTTACGCTCTTGAATATGGAATTAACAATTTTCGGGACCTAGATGAGTATAGGCTAGGTGAGGATAGGCTATATGTGACAAAATGAAAGCCGTTGTTGCAATGATAAAAAAGTGCGGAAGAATGCTAAGGATTTTATGACGAACGGAGTTTTCTGGTCCTAGCTGTGTGCGGCAGGTCCGCTCTAGCCCGCGTTTTGGGCTGTCGCCCGTGGTGGGGGAACGAGAGGACGGCGTGGGGGCGGCGGGGGCAGGGAAGGACGGCGGCGCGCGGCCCGGGCCAGCCAGCGGTCCCGCGGGATCGATTGGAAGGGCGGCGGCGGCGGCGGCGGCGGCGCGCCGACAAAATGGCGGCGGACGCCAAGGCCGCGCGCCCCGCCGCCGGCGGCGGCGCAACGCACCCACGGTCAAGGCGGCCGCGGCGGGGGCGCGGAGGGGCGGGGCGGGGCGGGGGCGGTGCCAGGTGATCGCCCGCGGGCCAACTACTCGGCGTGATTGCGTCTCCACGGCTCCCTCCGGTGCAGCTGGGCCGCTCCCTGCCTCGCCCCCGCCCTCGCCGCACACGCTCGGCCCGGGTCGCACCGGGAGAGGTGCCTTAATGCATGAGATGATGGCACGGCAGTGCCTCTGACCGGGAGGTTCCAAGTTCGAGTCCCGACAGTGGAATTATTTTCGACACTAGCTTGTCAGCTAGGTCAAATACAGTCGCTGTCTGGAGGAAAATTCTAGCGGCCGGCTGCTCTGATTAGTAGTTTTCCTTGGTTTCTCCGATCAACAACACGCGAATGTCGGAGCAGTATCCTATCAAACGGGCCACGGACCGCGCGCGATCTTTCCTTCATCTTCCTATCCTCACCCCCCCTTAACATACACTAACATGCACTACGGTACCACACATGTCGGGGGATAGGTCAGGGACTTAGAGCTTGTCCTAGCTTGGGTCCCGCTGGTGGGAGATGCCTGGTTGGGGAGAACCCCGCTAGTCGACAGTAGGTCGACGCCGAACCTTGCCATCCAGCGGGGGAAGATGACCGGCACCACTACCCACGTCTACAAGGGCCGGTGCCCCACGACGAAGCCTTCCTTTTACTGCGATGAGCACATGGCACCTCACGTAAGAGGGCTCTTCTGTTTAGAAAAGCGTGTTATGAAATTAATGATATTGCTGTTGAGGTGGTTACATTGTAATAAATTGAGAAAAAGATGTTGCGTAGTATCAATATTTTTAATTATTAACATCTTTTCGGTCGCATGATCAGAGCTAATATGAAAATGTGTACAGGAATTTATACAAATACAAATAAAAACATGGAATAAAATTAAATAAAGAATATAAAATTGAATATAATAAAGGAAATATATGAATACAATATTCAATTGTATACACTCAGTTTCATTTTATTTCATGTTTTTATTTGAATTTTAATAACTCCTGCACTAATTTGCAGAATAGCTCCGATGATGATTGCTATGCGATCGAAAAGATCTTAAAAATTAAAAATATAGACAACATTTTTCTCAATGAATATCAAATATTGAATAAGAATCAGAAGCCAATGCAAACTGTTTTTTAAGGATTGTATTGAAATTTATTTTTATAGGCTACATTGTATTCATCTCAATCTTGTAAAATCTGTGTTTTGTGTGTTCAACTTGCACTTCAATACTTCAGTGACAGTACTAGATTATATAGATTTTCTCTGGATAGATTATTTACATTTTATAAAGCGAACGAAAATCAATAAATTTGTGTAAAAGAGGTGCGAATAGCAATAAATGTACGTTTTACACGCATTCACAACAAATAATGCAAAATGTTAATCAGTTAGGTATACCAACCATTCCCCTTGTCAGAGCGAAAGCTGGGCATGGAAACTTTTGCACAGCTACTGCTGTCCGAAATGTATCAGACAATAGCCAATTACTCTCTTACAAATCCTTATTACACGCAATACTTTATTCCAAACTTTTGAATACAAAATCACTTCAGAATATTCCTTCTCAATGACTTGTGATAAAGTCTACATGCCAGATACCCTTCTTCCATTTATTAATACTTAAACTATTAGGATAAATTCGTGATTGCATATGTTTGTAATCAAAATTTTAATAGTATATAACCGAGAAGTAAGCGAATTTTCTATTTTATAAAATATTCTTTTCATATTGTAAATTTCTTTGACAGCTTGTGAACCAAGTCAGGCGAGACTCTCCAGTAATTTTAATCAATATGAAAAATAATATATCCATTCTTGCTTTATTGCATTATTTATTGTTTTTTTAACCATTTAACCTTTACTAGCATTAGACCATGTGATACCAATTAAATGAGTGTGGAAAAACTAACCACGCCCATTCCCAGAACAGATGTTATCTTTTCCGGACCTCCCGAGAATCCACTCCCTTCATCACGATGAACACATCTCTGCGCGTGAAAAAGGATGGTTTAGCTCCGCGCTAGCATCGCCGCTGCCCCTGTAGATAAATTGACCCGGACCTCGAGATCCCAACAGGGAGAGGTGGCTCTGTGCATCAACTGATGTCACTGCAGTGCCTGTGACTGGGAGGTAGTAGATTTGAGTCCCGACGGCGGTAGGATTTTCAACACTAGTTTTTCAGCAGCAATTCAGTCGCTGTCTGGAGGAGAATTCTAGCGTCCAGCTGCTTTGATCAGTAGTTTCTCCGACCAGGTGAATACAGTACCCTAACAAACAGACCACGGACCGGGCGCGATCTTTCCTTCCTCTTCCTTGTTCTATCCTCTCCCCTTACGCACACATTTACACTATAATGCATCATTAAGCCAAGTTATCTTTAAATAATATATACGGAAATTTTATTTTGGGAAAACATTAAAAGTTTCGTAACATAAGAAAGGATAAAACCTTTAAAAAGTTTGAGAACTGATAACAGACGCTCCTGTACCCTCTTTATGTATATCAAATCATAAGTTAAACCCCAACTTCCTTTATTTATTCCACTAAAAGATTCAAACCCAGAGCACTGTTTCCAAAAATATGGCAGGTTCCCAAAGAGTAGCTGCTCACAATGTTGTACAATGAGCAAATGCTGAGATGGCCCCTTGTTTTGCTTCTGGACATAAATGTAACTTCATTTTCTGTGCACGTCTTCTAGAATTCAGTGGGAAATACAATTATTCAAATTATCGTTTCCACGTTGTCGTGGCAGGAAGTAATAAGAGCCAAAATTTATTGCTTATTTATCCTTGAAAATAGATTTTATTACATGGGAGTTTTTTTGTTTTTTTTTCTCCCTTTCAAAATTTAAAATTTATTGCTTATTTATCCTTGAAAATCGATTTTATTACATGGGAGTTTTTTTGTGTTTTTTTCTCCCTTTCAAAATTCAAAATTTATTGCTTATTTATCCTTGAAAATCGATTTTATTACATGGGAGTTTTTTTGTTTTTTTTTCTCCCTTTCAAAATTCAAAACTTAAGTAGTATATGATTTAGTGTAGGGATCACAGACTTTTGAAAATGTGCACACAATTCACTTTTCCCCATAGCCCGTCATACGCAGTTTTTAACTGTTTTTTGACGTAAATAAATAAATAAATAAATAAATAAATGAGTTATTTAGATTTTTAGGAATTTATGCAAATGCATATGTTTTTGGTTCACGGTTTAATTTGTTCACTGCTTTTATTTAGTAATCAGGTCTTACATAAATGGGTTTATTATGTGTATAATTCTCATATTTTCCTCCTTAAATCTGTATGGATATTGTCCACTGACTCGGTAGTATTTAATTTAAAAATGTAGTTGTAAAAACAAACTGTTCTAAAATAAAACATTCCAGCACTTGCTCATCGTTTTCATCAGCGGACAAAGTAGCGGCGCCAATTACAGCGGCCCAAATGAAAATAACCGCGCCCTCACGCGTATATTTCCCGCGTCTGCACCTGCGGCGAGCTTGCCCTGCCCATCACATTCCCGCCCCTCCCAGACCCTGTTCGATCCACCCGCCCCATTTCGTCTCGTCACGTCCCGCATCTCCCTACGTCTCCCCGCCCCAACCCTCCTCAACCGACTCACTCGAATCCACCTCGCAACTCTCCGCCATGACCTGCCACGCCCCGCTCCGCCACGTTATGCCTCGCCACGCCCGCCACGGCTCCCGACGCCTCGCCACGCCTCGGCACGCTTCGCCACGCCTCCACGCCTAACCACGCCACCCCACGCCTCGCCACGCCACGCCCGCCACTACTCCCGACGCCTCACCACGCCTCGCCCCGTCACGCCTCGCCACACCTCGCCTCGCCTCGCCACGTCACGTCACACCTCGCCACGTCTCGCCATGCCTTGCCACGCCTCGCCACGCCTCGCCACGCCTCGCCACGCCTCGCCACGCCTCGCCAAGCCTCGCCAAGCCTCGCCACGCCTCGCCACGCCTCGCCACGCCACGCCAAGTCTCGCCACGCATCGCCACGCCTCGCCACGCCTCGCCACGCCACGCCTCGCCACACCCTTCCCCGCCTCGCCTCACCTCGCACGTCCTGGTCTCTCCCCGCGTCGCCAGAACCCGCTCCGCTCCACCTCGTCTCGTGACGTCACGCCCGCCCCGTCCATCACCCCACCCCACCCCACGCTCCGCCCGGACGCGTGTATCTTGTGAAGCATCGCTGAAGCGTAATTCCATTTGCGCCTTCTCTTCGCGTGCAGAGGGCAACAGGGCCAGCTAAATCATCGCCACAACACAAAATGTGCGGTTGCCAGGTTAGAGGTTCCTTTACACCAGAAAATTTTGGGGAATGCTTTTGCACTTTGAGGTTAATTTGGTCGAATTTCTTTTAATACGTTCATGGTTAAACAATATATATATATATATATATATATATATATATATATATATGATAATTAAGTATTAAATGATATCTTATTCTAAGAAGACATTTATATTCAAATTTTCTGAAAATAAACGAAAGTTTCAACACCAGTTACATAATAGAATATTTGTAGATATTAGTCAATATTGCCATTATTATGTCACAAAAGAGTAATACAAACAACAAGCTTTATTTGTACAACTACTACTGTACGACTTAAATTTGCTGTAATTTAACAACAATACTCCGAGGTATTCTTTGCAGCGGAGATATTAAAGCGGACTGCGAGCACAAAAGAACTAAGCAAAAACCTATAGGAATTTATCGATTTTGATACGGTTGGAATACCTTTTATTCGTAATTTACACCTATCGCTTTTTAACGGGCGCGAGAGAGAGAGAGAGAGAGAGAGAGAGAGAGAGAGAGAGAGAGTGAGAGTGAAAAATTGCTGTTAACGGGCAACGGGATTAACTCGCCATAATCTCGTGGAGCCTATGTTCGACGCAAAAGTGGATTAACACGCTGTAACTCTCGAGCGCCGCGCTTTACAAAGATTTCTGCGAAAGCCCTCCGCTGAACGGGCATCGCAGGCAGTGTTCCCAGATTAGCGAAATGTTTGTTCAAAATGGTAAAAGTTATGCTTATTGTGGTAAGAATATTGAAACGAGAGAAATTTTGAATGGAAAATATTTTGTAATTCGTTATAAAATTCATATTTTAATACAATTAAAATGTTCTAAAATAGTCTAATTTTACGTTCTGTTATGTACAAATTATTAAAAAGTGGACTGATTATGACCAGATAATTTTAGTGTCAGGGTTATGCCACTTTATTGTATTTACAGTTCATTTATATTTTATTAACTATTTTATTTTTTATTCTATTAAAAAAGATAGTCTTTCAGTGTCTCTTTTTTAATTCAAAATTGTTGTAATTGCTGTACCCTCATTTGTTGAAACTAAAGTAAAACGTTTTGTTGATCTTTCTAATTAATCAATATAAACAAATTCAAGTTTGGCAATTTTTAATCTGTAATTTAAACTTTGTGTTTTTACGAAATAATATTTTTAATAATTATTAATGCAGTTTTCATTCTCTAAGATGAAGGAGGCACACAGTTTTCAAAACGTTGTATGGTATTATTAATTAAATGTAATAAATAAAAGAATTTAGCTTCAACTGTTGTTACAACTCCTGCCATCAATTCTCCAGAGTAAGATTTGTTCATGAACTACTGGATAAATATTTCACATTTGTGACTGTCAAATAAGAAAAAAACACGCGCTAAGATATTCTACCATCAAATACAGGAATGAAATATCAGAATCAGCAGACTAAGTTTCCGAAGATATTTGTATTTATCAGCAGTTTCAAGGAGACCTTGAACGAATTTGCGGCGGTGTTTGCGTGCGTAAGGTAGTTGGCGACCAAATTGCTGACTACGAAACGAGCGCCCCGTGCGGCGGCCAACTGCATCAGAGTCCTATGCGCTAATTCGGCAGCGTTAATTACCCCCCCCCCCCCGGATGTTCGAGAACGCCAACATCAATTAGGTCGCGAAACCTCTGCATAAACATGGCACCGGTCACCGCGACGGAATCGCTGAACCTTTTTTGGCTATGAAAATACACTCCAATGCGGAAGAAGGTCTAATATTCAGCCACTTGTTTGCGATGAGTAGAATACAAGTAATTGCACTTCAATAATTCTTTCTTCGTTTGCTTGTATTGTAAAATTTGTTTGAAATACACAAAAGTTTTGCTTTTGGGGTTTTATAACTGGCTTTGCAGGTATTCCGTAATGGTTGTAGAATACAACACATGACCCTGGGTCCTGCAAGGTGATGCAACAAAATTTTAAAATGCATTTGTCTTGTCACTTACAATTGCAATAATAATAATAATAATAATAATAATAATAATAATAATTATTATTATTATTATTATTATTATTATTATTATAACAATAACAACAATAATTTAGTCCTCTAAGGGAGTCTTTAAGGTCAAGGTCTTAAGGTTAACTACGAGGCGGAATGATAGCGAAGCCGAGTAGTCAACTGGCCGAATCAAACTCTGTTAAAGAACATGCAACAAAAAATGCGAGACGAGACGAGGGCGAGACGAGACAGGAGACCCGAGACGAGACAGGGTCGAACGAGACGGGGCAGACGAGACAGAGCGAGACGAGAGACGGGGAAGAGACGAGACGGGACGACGAGACGGGAGACGAGGACGAGGACGAGACGGGACGAGACGGGACGAGACGGACAGGACGAGACAGGGACGAGACGGGACGACGAGGCGGGACAGGACAGGGACGAGACGAGAGACGGGACGGGACGAGACGAGACGAGACGAGGACGGGACGAGACAGGGGGAGACGGGACGAGACGGAGACGAGACGAGGACGAGACGGGACGAGACGGGACGAGACGGGACGAGAGACGGGACGAGACGACGGGACGGGACGGGACGGGACGGGACGAGACGACGACGGACGGGACGGGACGAGGGACGGGACGAGACGGGACGGACGACGGGACGGGACGGGACGGGACGGGACGAGACGAGACGGGAGACGGGACGAGACGGGACGGACGGACGAGACGAGAGACGAGACGGGACGAGACGGACGAGACGGGACGAGACGGGACGAGACGGGGGACGAGACGGGACGAGACGAGACGGGACGAGACGGGACGAGATGGGAAGGGGTCGCGATACGCTGGGGCCAGGCGTCACGGGGTAGTGTTGTGAAATGGAGGGAGTGGAGCGAGGTGGGGTGAAACGCGGTGCAAGGGGCACAACTCGGCGAGGCGCGACGGGACATGGCATAGCCTGGGCGGGGTGGCGTCCCACTTGCACAGCAGAACACGCGCCGGCCGTCGACCCACGTGCTTCGCCATTTAACTCAGCCACGTCAGTGTTACCGTGTTACTGGCATATGAATTACACGGAAGTTCCATTTCATTCCCGGTTAAAGAGGTCACTGCCAAGGTTCGACGCGGCGCAGGTCGATACACCGAGGTTCAAAGGACGACCGTCGACGACGCCAAGACTCGAGGCGCGTTCACAAATGTCACAATGCATCTCTCCACCCGCTAACATGTTAATGATAGTGGATAATAGGCGTGCAATGAACTGTCAGGACGTAACAAATGACCGTCTATTGATAGATGCCAGGGAAAATAAATGCCGCGTTTGGAGTATGTTTCACAAAGGAAAGACCTTTATTTCTGTATAAGAAAAAGTGGATAAATCTGTCTTATTGTAGCCTTCTCAGAAGAATCGATAAGACGAAGATTTTATTGAGATTACTTGGAAGGTAGTTTGATGAAAAGTTAAGTTAAACACAAATCAAACGCATACAAATATGAAATCGATGTACAAACCTGCAAACAAACAGAAAATGCCTGAACGTATCTGTTCTTCTAAAATACCTCCTCTATTTCAGACTAACACAGATGTGAGCAGAAATTTAACAAGAATAATTTGAAATTAAGATGTAAGCTATTACGAACATAAAATTGCATTACAATTCATTATATTCGAATTACGAAAATGTTCTATTTTAGTGTATTTCTATTGATTTTAGTGAGTGCCATTTAAAACAGAAAATAAAATACTGACGAACGAAAACATTTAAGAAAGTTTTTGACAAGACGTTGCCTGTGAGAGTGGAAAAATAAGACCATACCTCATCTCATTCCAGGCCTAAAGCAAAACAAATATTTCGATAGTGAAGGGAAAAGTTTCTGAAAATAGGTACTTTCGTGATAAATGCACGAATCCTTTCAGAAAACCGAGAATATTCAGAAAAACACAACTAAATAAATAATGCTGGTGGTCTAAAACGATTCGAATTTGTTTTGAGGGCTAATTAGGTGGCTATTTTGACAAACAGCTAAAGCATATTGATAACTGAAACTGGTGAGGAATGCGCTGAATTTAATAAAAGAGAAATTCTTCGGAAGAGTAATGAGAGAAAGTGAGCACAGAAAAGGCGTATTTGGAATTTATCGTAAAATGTTTTTAAAATTTTGCGTTGGCAGAGAAAAATATTATATTAGTCGCGAAGACCCAAGGTCAAATCTTCGAGAGCGAGCTTAGCATGTGGAATTGGATGCGACCAATTTTTCCAATTTTTTGCTATACCATCTGGCAACTAGTTGTACCTTAACACATACTCCCCACGAGATTCATTTATCAAGTAGCTTTAGCTGTTCATCAAAACCGTAGTGGTGGCATCCTGAAATGAGGTGTACTGTAGTCTCCAGATTCAACGAGTAGGGCATCGTAAACGGGCGCCGCCTTCCTCACATTCATAGACCCACCAGGCGGAACACAGGAGAAATAATAACTGGAGGGGGGTTTCAAGAATATTAATATTAGTTTTGGGTATATTGGTAGTTCCCAACACACACAGTTCAATTTCTCCTGACAATTGGATGTAATATGTGGGTATCGGCGACCCAAGGGAGCGAACTTCTTTGTATCCAGGGTGTCGTTTCTTGGTGCGGTCATTGGCCCCGGCGTGGCAAAGCAGCGGCGGTGGGCGATCCCATCGAGGTCTTGGCAGTGCGTGGCCGGGGGGCGGGGACTGGGGGGTTGGAGTGGGGGCGGGGTCAGGGTGATGGGTCAGTGGCAGGGGGAAGGGGCGGGGCGGGACGGGGCGTGAGCGAGGCGAGGGCGGGCCCGGGAAAGAGGCGGGGACGGGACGGTGAGGGAGCGGGGCGAGGCGGAGGAGGAGCGGAGAGGAAGAAGGGCTGGGCGGGCGCGGGGCCCGGCGCGAGGGCGGGGAATTAGAGCGGTGGCGGAGGCGGGGACAGGGTGAAGGAATAGGGGTGGGTTGGGGTGTAGCTGTGGACGATGGCGGCGGCGGGGCCGAGGCGGAACGGAGGCGAGTCGGGGCAGGTGGAGGCGGTTGGGGGCTGGGGTTGGGGATTGAATCGGTGGCGGAGGTAGGGGCAGGGTGAAGGAGGAGGGGAGGGGGCCTGGGAGTGGCTTGGGGTGAGGGCGGCGGCGGGGGGGGGGCGCGGAGGCGGCGAGTGGCGAACGAGGGGCGCCTTGCCGCGGCCGCCCAGGATGGCGGCCAAGTGAGCCCAAGCGCGAGACTGATAAGCCTTCCCGCCCCCACCGCCGCCGCCGCCGCCGCCGTCTCCCGGATGTCGACCTCGGCGACGCGACGCCGGGGTTGGCCCCGATCGCGCGCGGACGCCCACAAGATCCCAGACACACGACACCCAAACAAGCCGGCTACGCGGCTCAGCTCCCAACACCGAATCAGTCGTTTATATGTTACTAGCGGTTCCTCAACAGCACTACAACAGCATTCTACCATTTTTGGTACTGTTTCCCCAACATCACGTAGCTTATTTTTTATGTGATTAAGGAGTGAGGAGTATATAATATACTTCTACTGCCATTCTGTAATGCTTCATTTGATGGCTGCAATGAAGGCATAATGAAACTCATTACGATATAGATTCCATTATGATACAGGTTCTTGACCAATCACAGACAAGTTTACAAACCAAGTATTGATACTTCATTAATCATTGAGAATCGTTCTAGTAAATGTTTCGTTCGATTGTGTACATTAAAATTGCAATTGATATTATATTATGCTCGTCAGTTTTAATTTCTTTAATTATTAGCATTTTTCGTGAAATATTATTTAAAATAAATAGGATCGTAATTTCACTTTGATCCTATTTGACTAGTGCAGTACTCCCTCGCAGGCGGACTGGTAACCACAGCTACCTGCGGCTGCATGCGAGGGTAGGGTAGGGATCTATCCGCTAGAGGGCCTTGGTTGTATCCTGTATGTCAACAGCCACGATTCAATCTAAAAGTTTAACTCAAAAAGTACCTGTGAAACTCGATGTAATGGGTATTAACACACTCGTGCGAAGTTTACAATACTCGTTCGTACCTTGCTCGAATCGTAATTTCACACTCTTGTATTAATATCCATCGTTACATCATCATTTCATAATGTACTATTATGGTTGATACCTCCTCGATCCCCAATCATTTTGGATCACCACAATATCTCTGCTGCCACTACGAAATTTATTTCCGTAATATTTTTATCTATTTTGTGGAGGACTATGTTTAAAGACATCTTTTGAAGAGCAACGTTGGACTGCTACACCACTTATTCTAGATTACCTTTACTGATTTTTTAGACGTAGGTAAATCGAGTCCCAACTGCAAATCTGATAGCAAGAAGAAAATAGTTGAGAACATTTTACTTCAAAAATTCTAGATCCAACGGATCCACTTCTGGATTCTACCTTAGATTTTTGTTTAATTGGCAGGTATCAGTGAAGCTGTCGGGTAGTTCTAGTATGTAATATAAAATTTAAATGTTCGAAACAAACATCAAACTCATGTAATCCCTCGTCTGGGATTATCAAAACCCTTGACATCATTGCAGTCGTAGAATAAATGTTTACATTACTTCTACTACAAAAAGTGAGTCTGGCGTATTAATGATGAATGCTGTATCGATAGAATACGACTCTGGCATTTTCAAATGAGTACTATAAAGAAACCTTTGAACGAGTAGCGTACATTGTTTTTTGAACAAATTGATGGAAACTTACAAGTGCGGTGAACATCGATTATCCGAACGTCAATCATCCGAAACGTCAAATATCCGAACTCATAGTCTCTGAATAATTATTTTTTAAAATTAGGTAGCGTATATGTATTCATTTTCTTTTGTAATACTGAAAATTGAGAATGATCTGCGATATGATTGACAGTGATAAAATATTAACGAGATGCTGTACTATAGTCAATCATCTGACTTCAGTGAACTTTGACAAATCCTATACAAATCCATTTTACGTGAACTTGTTTTGTCCGGTTATCCGAATTATCGAATATCCGAACTATACCAGGTCCCAATTATTTCGAATTATCGGCGTCCCACTGTATACGCTGTTCATGATGCGAGACGGCAGCCATGTTGATTCATGTCACCCTAAGTGATTTGTTTATTTTGGAGTATCCGTTTGTTTTAAATGACCATATTTTACATGACTTCTTTGCGGTACTCGTTCGAGAGTTCTATTTTGTCGTACGCATAAACACCAGCAAAGGTGGCCAAGGGCATCAACTGATGTCACTGCAATGCCTCCAACAGGAAGGTCATCGGGTTCCACTCTCGACGGTGGTACGTTTTTCGTTACTAGTGTGGGATTACGCGCATCTTACGCTGAGGTTGGCTGCACGAGTTGGTTGGCGTCACTGGTCGGCATGTGCGGCGTGGAGTAGTAGCAGTTTGAAGGTCGGCGGCGAAGGGATGTGCCGGGAAAAACAGTCAGATGAGATAAGCCGAGTCGAATACAACGCCTGTATTTTTTATGAGTGATCGCAAGGAATGCATTCTGAACGAAGTGGCGAAGAAAGAGAAAGACTTATGAAGGTGTGGAGCTTTGGGAAGAAACAGGGTGTGATTTGTTTAACAATTGTAGTCCTGTAACAAGTTATTAATGAAACTTTATTGTTGAAAATTCTACGTTTAATTTTAAGAGTTTTCCGTCCAGCATCCCTCCCACAGTAGTTAGATAGGTCGAATTTAACCGCTGTCTGGAGCAGATATCTAGCGGCCAGCGGCTCAGATCCAAATTTTTCCATGATTCTTCGACCAACATCAAGCGAATGCCGGAGGAGGACCGGAACAAACGGGTTACGGACCTCCCGCGACCTTTCCTTCTTCTTCAATGTCCTATCCTTTCCCCTTACTTACATAGACTTACATGTATTACATTTACAGGGAAAATGACCTTAGCAATTTACGTGCCCGTATTCACTAATTAATCTATCAATCAAATCAACCGTACACATAATGCAAATTAACACTTTTTACCGGGAGCGGTAGCTCAGTGCATCAACTGATGTCACTGCAGCGCCTCTGACCGGGAGGTCCAAGGTTCAAGTCCTGACGGCGGCAGGATTTTCGACACTAGCTCTTCAGCTAGGTCGAATTCAGTGGCTGTCTGGAGAAGAATTCTAGCGACCGGCTGCTCTGATCGGTAGTTTTCCGTGGTTTCTCTGATCAACACCAGGCGAATGCCGGAGCAGTACCCTAACGAACGGGCCACGGACTGCGCGCGATCTGTCCTTCCTCTTCCTTGTCCTATCCTCCCCTTGCACACACACACATACACACACACACACACTAACATGTACTACACTACTACATATTCCGGATGACCGGTCGGGAGCTTAGAGCTAGTCCCGGCTGGGGCGGTACCTCGCTGGTGGGAGAGTCCTGGTTAGGGGGAGACCCCACTAGCCGACGGTAGGTCGGCGCCGGATCTCACCATCCAGCGGGGGAAGATCACCGCCATCTCCGGAGAAAAAACATGCACTACACTAACGGGATTAATGACCTGCTTTGCTAATGACCGGGCAGTTGACGCGCCCGGAAACACGAAAAAAATCAATCACAAACACTTTCCAATCGTAAACACTAAATAGTGAAGGCAAGTACTAGTTTCCACGCACGAGAGCGTTAAAGAATTCATTTCGCTGTGCAAGCAAGAGCAGCGATTACACGCGCATCGTGATCTCTGCTAATTTCCGTCGAGGCGGCGTCGACTGCGCCGGGACGCAGGCAAAGCGGAATCGCTGGCGACACGTGTCGGCACGTGTGACCATGACGTCACGAACGCTGTCACCTTCCCTTCGAAGCCAAGCGCAATTACAGCGAGGAAGTCGCTGCCACGTGTGCAGCTCGCCACCGCTCTCTCCACCTCCGCCTCCACACAGACACAAACACACACACACACACACACACACATACACAAACACACACACAACACGCATCGCTAAGGCACAAATCAAAGAGAAGAGCGGAGAGCTGTAAGTGAAACGTACGTAGCCAGTACAACAAATTCAGTAAACCCCCATTAACACGAATTCCAAGGGACCGAAAAATCAGAGTTCGTGTTATAAAAATGTCTGTTATCCGAGTAATATAAATGTCCATATTACTGTAATCCCTTGCAGGGACCGAAGTTTTGTTCGTGTTACGGCAAAATTCGTGATAAGCGAGTTCGTGCTAGCGAGGTTTTACTGTAATAATAGGGAGTCTGTGCACGCCATTGCGGACACCGCTCTCCATCTTCTGCGCATGCGCAGTTTAATTTTTTCATCACTTTAGTGCATCTGCGCATGCTTTGACGTTCGAGGGTGTAGAAACTTCCTAATACCCTTTTTCAGGCAGCCACTACAAAAATCGGTTACTTTTAGACAACGTGCTCAAAGTGCAGCACTCGTGGTGAAAGTGAGACGGTGCTCAAATGTTCAGGTAAAACTGTAAATGCGACAAAGAAAATGCTTCGAAATCGCCCTGAATAGGATATTACAAGATAAAACTCTTCAAGTATACTGTTTTTCAGGTTAGCAAAAGCTCTAACCTTTTTATATGCTCTAATCATTCGACACGAAAATTATTCTTAAAATGTTGAATATGGGGCATGTTTACAAGTATTGGTCAGGTTTTGCATTCAGTTAAAAGCTAACAAGGTTAAGTTTGCCGACATTTAAGAATCTACCCTTCTATCTTCTGGGATTACTCACTGTGATCTCGACACTTCCATCTCCTGGGATACACACGACTATAAACCCATAGTAATAAGCACCCATGTTGAATGTATCGCCCATTTTCTTGGCCCAGCCTTTAAATATTTTTTTTCGTCAAAACATCATTGCGTCTTCAGGCCATTATTGTTATGTGCAACTTTTGTTACTTGTCTTTACAAAAAATCAGCTATGACGTCTTCAAAATTATTTATTTTGATTATATTTATTTATCCTTATTTACCCTATTTTGATCTTATTGTTAATGAAGAGTATTGTGCTAGATGGAATCATCAATTCCGTACAGTCAGAAAACCACAAGTTGCAACATTTGCCTGAAAAGTTCATTTTGTATCTGTATTTTACAACATAGTATCAATTATAACAAATATCAATGAACATACATATAAAACTGAGAAACGTTTATATCTCCTTGATCCTTAGTCATTATTTACACGTTAGCAAAATAAACACTAATATTCACACAATATTATTGTGGTATTACCATGTTTTGTTTTCCAGCAAACAATTGAGTCTTTATTTAAATAAACTGCAGCCCCTTACCGATCATTTTGTTTTATGGTAGAATACAGCCCACAAATAGCCAACAATGATTTCCAGGTAAGGAACAACATTGAACCTTTAGTCACCAAGCAGAGGGGACACCGCGCCGCCGAAAAAGCTTTTCGTAATAAAACCCAATCTGCGCTCACTGCTAATAATCACGTGAAGAACACGCAGAGCAGACAATTTCCGGGCGTTTGAAGACAAAGGCCGCGGCGCAGGTACCTTTCCCAGGCGGCCGCCGCCCATTGTGTCGCGCCGCGCCGCGTGCCGGGAGGGGGCGGGGGCGGGGCGGGGGCTTTTTCTGGCGACGGACTCCGTCACGCGACTCGGCCGACGCCGTTCGCGCGCGCACGCGCACGCGTCGAAGCCTGCCGCTTTGATTAATGGACGCGCGGATTGTTCTCTTCGAACGGGACGAGGGAGGGTGGGTATGTTGGGTGAGAGTGGGAGTGGGGTCGAGCGATAAGGGGATGGGGAGTGGTGGGTGTTGTGGAGGTGTGGGACTGGGGCGAGGTGTTATGGAGGTGCGGGGTATACTGCGGGTGCGGCGGGGATGGGGTGCGGCGGTGGGGTGGGATGAGGTGGGAAGAGTACAGGGCTGGGAGGGAGGGAACGGGGAATGGTGAGAGTGGGTTGGGCGCGAGATGAGTTGAGGGGTGGAGTACGGTGGGGACGGGTGGAGGCGGGGTGGGTGCAAGGAGGGAGAGAAAGGGAGCGGAGATGATGTGAGTTGATTAATTGATTGACTGTTAGTGATTCCGGGCGCTTCAACTACTAAGGTTATTAGTCCCGAAAGTATAGTGCATGTTTTTCATCTAGAGATGGTAGTTATCTTCCCCAGCTGGACGGCGAGATCCGGGGTAGCCCAACCGTCGACCAGCGGGTTTTCCTCAACAAGGTGTCTCCCACCAGTTGGGCACCGCTGTAGTCGGGACAAGTTCTAAGCTCCCGACCGATCTCCCGGCATATGTCGTAGTGTAGTGCATGTTAGTGTGAGTGTGTGTGTAAGGGGAGAGGATAGGACAAGGAAGAGGAAGAAAAGATCGCGCGCAGTTCGTGGCACGTTTGGTTGTGTTCTGCTCCGGCATTCACCTGGTGTTGATCGGAGAAACCACGAGAAACTACCGATCGCAGCAGTAGGCCTCTAGAATTCTCATCCAGACAGCGACTGAATTCCACCTAGCTGAAAAACAAGGGTCGAAAATCCTGTCGCCGTCGGGACTCGGACCTAGGAGCTCCCGGTCAGAGGAGAACGAGGTTGGATCGGATGGAGTGGCGGCGGGGTGGAGACTAAGCAAGGTATAACGGGAGATAAAACGAGACGAAACTGGGCGGGGCTGGAAGCGGAGTAGAGGGCGAGTAATGACGGGGATCGAGCGAGATGGAGAATGGGGTGTGCAGTGGAGCATGTGGAGCGGGGTGGGGAGAGGTGAGACTGGATGGCATGGAGCGGATTGGGAGTGAGAGAATCGGGGGTTGGATTTTGGTGGAGGGGGAGTGGAGCGAGGGGGATCGAGCGGGGAGTAGAGCGGGATGAAATGATGCGTGGCGATGACAAGGACTGAGTTGGACGGTGTGGGCGTGGAGAAGACTCAAGAATCTTATAAATATAATATTGGACGGAATGAAAAAAATGGTGACTGATATGCGTTTATTCTATTAATTTTAAGATATTATTAAGCTTAGTATTCACATTGTTTCCCTTGGTGGGTCGTGGGTTAGCGTGCTCGCTTTCCTCGGCGCAGCTCCGGACTCGATTCTCGGCCGAGGCAAATTATATCTGTGCGCTTTTCTCACAAATTGTCCCAGTGTCTATTGCTGTATAACGATGAGAAAGCCCACTCTAAGGTTATGAAGACCAGTATACAAGGTACCGGGATGTCTTCATGCTAACCACACGAACCCCTTATTCCATGGCCGAGAGGCTGGGTCTCTGCTGGTCGGACAAGATCCGCAGCGGGCTGTCGAGCTATAGAACAGGAACAACAGTCTTTATAATATAAAACGGATTAACAATAGCAAGCGCTAACACATCAGGAGTCAACTATCTTTAATCAAAAGCAAAAGTCACGAAATTAATGTGTAGAAATCTCAATTGTTTTCGAAATGAAAACTTTTAATATTGTAAATATTCAGGTAATAGTTGTTTTTCATTGTGAAGAACGTGTCAATCCGGGAAGATTTCCGAATTAGGACGAGAGAATTGGCTTCCTGCCCGTCGGTTTTCAGTGACGACCTGGTCTCAGGTGGCGACGAGTGTATTAAGTATGATTTTCAACGGGTCAAGCAACAAACCGCAGTATACTGAATAATGAAAATGAGTGAAATATTGTGAATGCTGGCGAGATATTATTATGTAGCAATTAGTTCAGTTGATCACAAAGTTAATGAAAACAGAAAAAAAAATCAAGAAATCAGAAGTCATCGATGAAGCAACGATCTGAATGCTGGTGGAAAAGCCACCAAAGAACCTGTTAAATTGCTTTTATAGAACATATAACATTCAATGGTGCTGGCTCATCCTTTATGACCAAACTGTGGAGTCAATTTTATAACTCATTTTTCAGTACGAAGCGCACGGTTACATAAAAGAAAAAAGAAAGTAATACTTAAAAAGAAGAGATGAAGACTTATGATTCAATGTTTTTGAGAGCGCATCTTTTGCACTAACATGTAAATAGAACCAAAATGAATTTCTCGGTATAAGTGTTACAAAGAAATACCTTAACTCTTCTCTTTTTACATTTGGAGTTTCTATTTTGTTTAATGAAAAATATGGTTTGTCTGAAATATTTTGAGCGTTGATTAACAAATATCTGTAATGAAGTAAATGCAGTATCTCCGGTTAAACGAACCTCAAACTTAACAGCAGAAGATTCCTTTTAGAAAATTAAAGACATTGAAATATCATATATTATTTAATATGAGTGATATTCCGTTCTTAAAAATATACTTAGTAACATGCTTCAAAAACACTGAACGATACATACCACAATTGCTTCTAGAGGAAAGACTTTAAACACAATTTTTTGGAAGTATTTGCTCGTGGAGGACGATGATCCACTTACCTGAAAAAGAAAACAACAATTTAATTTCGTGAATAACACCAAACATGGATTACAAGAAGTTTAATAAGTGATAACAATAGAGAATTAAAGACACGACAGCAGAAATACAAATTAACCACAATAACATATTCCTTTAATTATAACGATTCTATTACTGAAATTTAAGAAGAAAATAAATTCCGAATTGCCCACCATTGTGAATACAATTCATCGAAAATTAAAAAATTCCCACACAAAACCAATACCCTACAAAATATAAAAATGGACAAATATATAAGTAGCAGCGGGCCAAGAAACGAAAGAATGAAGTGAGGAACTGATTAGAATATATACGAGCGATCCAAGGGGGAGGGGGCAGCTTAATAAAGCAGCGAACAAAGAACGAGATGCAGCGGGATATAACTCCCGGAGGAGCGCAGTGGTAAACAAATCCCACATCCGGGGGATTCTGCAGTACGAGGGCGCCGCGCCGTCGCGTCGCCGTGGGAGGGGAGGGGTGGGGAGGGGAGGGGAGGGGAGATTAATATCGCCAGAGCGAGAGCTTCCTTCCCGGGGAGAGCGGGGGGCGTCCGGCGCCGCACGTGCCTCTATGCGCCTCACGCACGTGTGTGCACGCGTGCCCCTCCCTCGGCACGTGACCGCCGCCGCCGCCGCCGGCTACCTGTGCCTCCCTCCACTGCCTCAGGCCAGGCCGCCACCGTCGACCGACTCGCAGGCGGCCATGGCTCTCGGCCTAACACGGAAACGTTCCCGGATCGACACGTTTCTCCACAATGAAAAACAACAACGATTATCTGAATATTTAAAATATTAAAAGTATTCGTTTAGAAAAAAATGAGTTTTTTACTCATCTAAATTTCGTGAATTTTGCTTTTAATTAAAGAGAATGTACCCCAGATAGGTTATCACTTGCTATTATTAATCGGTTATTTAATATAAAGACAAAATGTTAATATCTTAAAATTAGTAGAATGAACGCATATCTGCCACCATTTATTCATTCTCCCTTGGAGAATACGAGTAAGAACCAAGTAATATCAAAAAATATTTTTAGAGTTTTCGATTTTCTGTTCAGGACATATTTAATACTTTTCTGTAGTAATTTTTCTACTATTCTTTTGTGTGATGTAATTCCAAGGGTTCAGCTGGTTATTATGATTATTACTATTGGCATTATTATTATTATTATTATTATTATTATTATTATTATTATTATTATTATTTATCTAACTTACTATTGAAGTTGTTAGGTGTTGATGAAATCCAAAACATACTTCAAGGAACAGATAACCTAGTGATTGTCGTTGCTTCCGTAGAACTTTGCACAGAAGATGGGGTGTTATGCTATGTCTTACCTCCTCAGTCATTTGAATGACCTGGGACTTTGGGAAAGAGAACAATCCCAGAGCTCAGATTATTACTATTATTATTACTATTATTATTAGTAGTATTAGTTTCATAGATTATTTCAATTGCAGTATTTGTTAAAGAAATCTGTAAGGAAAAGAAACTGCGAGGAAACAGTGAGACGGTTTTTCAGTAATTAAATCAATATAAATTTCTTTGATATTTTAACAATAAATTAGGAACCGTCCATTATGATTTAATCTGTGTTTTTAATGAATAAATAAATACATATTATACTAAGTCGAGAATAAAACTATTTTAAAATCGTATAGAACTTCTGCGATATTACTGTGTATTATACTCTTTGCTACCGGATGATCTTTGGGAAATAGAACATCCCAAAACTGAGCTTCTATCGGACATAAAACAAAAATTCTGTGGTTAC
The DNA here is from genome assembly GCA_011170035.1 of Teleogryllus occipitalis. Taxonomy (NCBI): domain Eukaryota; kingdom Metazoa; phylum Arthropoda; class Insecta; order Orthoptera; family Gryllidae; genus Teleogryllus; species Teleogryllus occipitalis. The sequence continues at coordinate 147,930 of BLKR01009208.1, forward strand.
GTGGTGGGTTCGAATCTTTGCTGAAGGTATGTCTGTTTTCGTCTCATGATATGGAAACATAAAGCAAATCTTTATTTATCCTGTATCCAATACTTCAAATTCCGTAGTAAATCCTAACAGCAGTTCCCTACCTTTCGTTTAGCAACATCGCGCGGGTAAGAAAGCATTTCACAAAACCCAAGCCTCGATTCCCAAATCTCGTCGCGTTCTCCCCCCGTTTGCCGTAGCAACACGCCAGTTATTCAGGGCGCCACAGAGCGTGTCTGCCTGGTTCCTCCGATGCGCGCGATCTTTGCGACTGATCCCCCGCCCAAACCTCACCCGCGCCCCGTCCTCGCCCGCGCGTGTTGAGGACAGCACCCGTCGTCCTCGCCTGTTCGCCCGTCACGAGCCCAAGCACCCTCCGTCAGTCGGAGGACGCGGAGGGAATTCGCTCGGGAGCCCGAAGACGCCGCGCACAAAGGCAGCGACTTCGCTCGCGGGAGCTGCGAATGTGCACGCTGCACACGGAGGCAGGTCTACGGGGCGTCGATTGCTCTGAAGAATACGAAGGGAAAAGGGGAGGTGGTGGCAGGGACAACGCCGGTGATGTTCTCCAACAGTATTTTTATTTATTTATTTATTTATTTATTTATTTATTTATTTATTTATTTATTTATTTATTTATTTATTTATTTATTTATTTATTTATTTATTTATTTATTTATTTATTTATTTATTTATTTATTTATTTATTTATTTATTTATTTATCTATCTATCTATCTATTTGTGTGTTTGTTTGTTTGTTTATTTTTAATTTTACGACAAAAACTATTAAAACGGTTTGTGTCCTTTTAGAGAGTAAAGCTGCATTGACTCGCGACGTAAAGCAAGGAAGCAAACATGAACATTTTCCAAAGAAATCTAAACGAAAAATGCGTTATAATCTTTGATATAACCGATCGAAACAAAAAATTGCTCATTAATTTTAAAGAATACGAACGAAAATTTAAGAGATTGTTAAGTCTCAAAGAAAATATAAATGGGAACTTAAAATATTTGAACAGAAGATACAAAATAAAACAAGGGAAGAAAACAACAATTACATTTAGCAAAGCAGAAAACAACAAGAACAGGAATACTTCTACCATCTTTAGAATTTTTTTAGAAATATTAACAGTACAAGAATACAATGAAGCATATTTATTTAACTTACAAAGAAGCAAAACTGCAGGTAACACAAATTAAGCTAACAATATTGAGGAAAATTGTGGTTTAATAGACAATGCATAACCTCTCAAATATTCAAGTAAATAATCAAAATAATATGCACATTTTATGAAAAAATGAAACTAAATTCATTACGGTAGTAATAAACGAGTCGATGTTGGACATTTTGCCAGCTCGCCACGAACAACGAAAAGCATCCCGCTCTAATAACAAAGGAAAGAACGCCCAAAGTGGTCCTCGTAGCGTGGTTGTGTCCGTGAAAGCAAGTTATTTCCGGCGCCCGCTCCTGCGAAATTGCGCCGCCCGGCCGCAGAGCGCAAATAGGCCCGCGAGGCGCTCTGTGCGCAATTGGCGCGATAAGCGCGTCACGTGTCAACGCATTTCCTCTCGCCCAGAGAACGCCCGCGCCCGCCGCCAGCCGCGCGCCAGGAAGGCGCTCCCACGGGCGAATCGGCGCCGCGTGGCAAATGGGCTGCCCATCGGGAAACAAGAGGAAAGGTGTGGCAGGGGAGGCGCGCATTTTCACAATTTGACGCAATTTATGCAAAACAACTATATATTTAGCACATCTTCTTCAAGATATTACTGTCATTAAGATATTTTTCCAAAATATCAAACAATTTGAAAATTTATTTAGCATTTAAAAAATCTCAAACTATAAGAAACCATAGCCAGTTTAGTACTCATTTTTTAAAACAAACTGCATAGCTCCTCGAGTACCATCATCTTTAACATGGGGGAAAATGCAGTATATTCACGCATAAAATCAAAATTTCCTAAAGAGAGGTTCAAGCCCACGTAAACCACAACACCCTCAGATCCTTAACTTAAGAATTTTCCTTCTTCATATTTTTAAATAAGAATTAAATTTAAAGAACAATTAATTCAAAGTACAAACACATCATACCGTATGGATAGTCAATCCAAAAATATCATTTACTAATCTACACTATGTAATATTAAAACCTTCGAAAGACTATTGTCGGAAAAAAACTAAAATAAATAATATCAAAAAATATTTAGACGGTCCGTTTAACATTTAGAGGGTCAAATTCTCACCCTTGAAATTTTTTCTGGATCCGTCCCTGCAAGGAGAAAGCATTTTAATGCGGATCAAAAACCTTCAGACAGTTTACGTATATTTTTGTAACATGATCTGTGTTCTTGGGTCTGATAAATCTTATTATTTTCTTTACTTTTAGTATTATGAATGTATGTAAGATCTGTCAAAAATGGGATTAATCTGAACCCAAATGCCAATTATAAATTTTGATTCATATTATGAATCCTAAGTGCGGAAACTGTTTGGTCATTTCTGAGAGGATATATTTTCATGAAATTTTGGTTCACGCAACAATTGAATGCATTTGTAATTATTTAATTTGTGCGATATATTGATTGATGCATATATGTAACACATCACCGACCTGACCAAACCGCTACACATTAGCGTATATTATGTCACTTTTACCTTTAAATAATATTCTGCTTAAAAACTTGCAAAATACAACAAATAAGATGCAATGGTGCATACGAGGATAATTTTCTTCGATTCCAGGCAATAATAATAATAATAATAATAATAATAATAATAATAATAATAATAATAATAATAATAATAATAATAGTAAATGACTTTATTTCTATGGCGAGGCTTGGGCCATCATAACCGCTATTCCACCAAACCAAATAAAAATTGGTAAAGAGTACAAATGAGTAGAAAAAAAAGCATAGTATAAAATGAACAGTTAATAATACAAACATTACTTTTAAACAACTTTTAAGAGAATAATATCAGAACTTTAACAGATACAAGAGTTATACAATTCTTTGAAAGCATTTTAAAATACAAAGACGGAAGATGAATACTAAATTTGAAATGAGTGACAGATCCACATGCGTGCTCTCTACGCGGCAGTCTGGTTTCACAGCGAACGACTAATCTATTAAGTACCAAACACACCAACTCACCCACCGCTCGACTCTGAAGGATCAGAAACATCGGTAGATGTCTCAGACAAATGGTTTGGGAAAAAATCCCAAGTATTTTAAATACGTACCGGAAGCGGTAGCTCAGTGCATCAACTGATGTTACTGCAGCGCCTCTGACCGGGAGGTCCTACGTTTGAGTCCTGACGACGGTAGGATTTTCGACACTAGCTCTTCAGCTAGGTCGAATTCAGTCGCTGTCTGGAGGAGAATTCTAGCGGTCGGGCGCTCTGATCGGTAGTTTTCCGTGGTTTCTCCGATCAACACCAGGCGAATGCCGGAGCAGTACCCTAACAAACGGGCCACGAACCGCGCGCGATCTGTCCTTCCTCTTCCTTGTCCTATCCTCTCCCCTTACACACTCACTTACACAAACATGCACTACACTACCACTTATACGGGGAGGCCAGTCGGGAGCTTAGAGCTTGTCCCGGCTGGGGCGGTGCCCCGCTGGTGGGAGAGTCCTGGTGAGGGGGAAACCCCACTAGCCGACGGTACGTCGGCGCCGGATCTCGCCATCCAGCGGGAGAATATCACAGCCATCTCCCAAGAAAAAAACATGCACTACACTAACGGGACTAATGACCAAAGTAGTAGACGTGCCCGGAAACACGAAAAAATCAATCAATCAAATTAAATACGTAACTGTCAGTATTGAGGGCGATGGCGTAACCCCTAATTCGGTGCGGTAGGCAGTGTCGTTCAAAGGCGGAGACGACGCCGTTTCGTTAGAAGGGCGAGCTCCTCCGTCGCGTCGTCTTGGCTTGAAGAGCGCACGCTTTTCCAATCCTTTCTCCCTTTGAGGCGCGTCCTTTTTGCGGGACGAGGAAGTCGTTAGAATGGATAGCCCTACTTACGCGGAGGCGCGCGGGTGCAGAGTTAAAGGAACGACGGGAAAAGCTTTTGAGCACGTCGTACCTCCTCAAGGCGGAGACACGGTATTAACATTTAAAGCGATAAGCTCAAGTGTATTACGGTTTTTTTCATTAGGTTGCTGTGGATCATAAATTAGCGGAAGATGATTTTTAATTTCATTTACCCAATACAATACGTGTTATCAGTATACATGAAATACCAAGGGGAATGTAGTCCCAGGGTTTTCAATTTCAAGTTAATCGCAAGCTGTACTTTTAGATTAATGAAACGGATTTTTTTCCACCAATGTTTTAATAAAAATTAAAACATTTATTGTTGAGGGTGGTTGGTTAATTCATGTTATGGAGCACCACACTATATCTGTACGACCACAATTTATATGCTCATATTTTATGTCGTGTACTACACATTCAACTTCATGAATTTGAAGTTATATTAGAGGCAATTTATGAATACAAATTGTGTAACATGCAGAGTCGAACGCATTCGATTAAAAAAATCAGCAGTCCCTCGCCTCGTCAAAGACACACGCAACGGCATTGCAAATCATGGGGGTGCAGTTCGTTTACAGTCGCTCTAGTTCTACATTGCATCGCCTTGACATCCTCCTAGCTGGGCGGCTCCGGCGGGTTGTCAACCTCCGTTCCACATTGCTCTTTTCCACCCGTACGTTGTTCTTCTGGCCACGCCCTGCACTGCCGCGCCCCTGCCCGCCCCCCCCCCCCCCCCCGCCGCTGCCAGCTGCGAGAAGCGCGACACACAACGGTTCGCGCCGCGGCCCCGCCCGCGCCGGAACTCGAACCCAGGCCTCGGCAACGAGGTCACCGGCGCAGCCACTCAACCCGCGCGCCAACTGCGCTCTCCTGCGTTACGGCGGCCGCGCAGTGGGGCCAACCTCTAGGAATGCGGGGAAATGACGTTTATTGATTGATTATTTCATGTTTCCGGGCGCGTCAACTACTATGATTAGCCCCGTAAGTGTATTGCGTGTTTTTATAACGGGATATGGCAGTGTTTTCCACCGTTGGATGGCGAGATTCGGCGGAGACCTACGGTATGCCGGTTGTTTTCTTTCTATCCAGGTATCTCCCATCAGTTGAGTACCGCCCCAGCCGAAGTAAGCTCTAAGCTCCCGACATGTCTGGCAGTGTGGTGCATGTAGATGTAAGTGTATGTAAATGGATAAGTCCCCGACCGGTCTCCCGGCATTTGTGACAATAGAGTGCATGTTAGTGTAACTGCGTGTAAGGGGTTAGGATAGGTCAAGGAAGAGGAAGAAAAAATCGCGCGAGGTCCGTTCCCCTTTTGTTAGGGTACTGCTCGGGCATTCGCCTGTCGTTGACAGGAGGAACCACGGAAAATACAGAACAAAGCAGTCGGTTGCTAGAATTCTCTTACAGACAGCGACTGAACTCGACCTAGCTCTATCTGGGTAGCGTCGAAAATCCTGTCACCGTTGGGACTCGAATTCTAGAACCTTCAGGTCAGAGGCACTGCAGTGATAATAGTAGATGTCCTGGCCATCTCAGTCTGTTTTACCATCTCGAGCAGAAGCAAACAAGCATTAGGAAGGGAAACTGCGGAAAAGTCAGATTTCGTATACAAAATTTGTATTGCAATTCAATAAAGAACGACCTTCATACATGTCCTATATTGCAATATTTAATAAAAATTTCGCATTCAATCTCATTCAGGAAATAGAGAGATCCAATTTTGAGGCACTTTTTTAGGGGGAAGTAATTTTTGGTTAGGGGAAATGATCTCTCCCGGGATATGCTTCCTTAAAGATTTGTGAATTTGTATCTTTTATTTCCTGGAGAATGTAATGTGACGCGTTGATTTTGATTGCATTCATATGAACCCCCACGTCCTGTACCACACTTCTTCACTCTCACCCCACAGCACACAAACACACACACACACAAGCATCGACACATCACCACACTAATGCTCCATACCCCCACCCCACCATACTCCCATCCCACACCACCTCTTTTAACCCAAATTACTACTCTCCTACCTAAACCACCTCACTCGTACCCCAAGCATCACAAACTTACCGCACCCACTACACTCTTTCCCCAGCCATCACACTCTTACCCCTCTTCCCTTAACCACCATGCTCTTACCCCAACAACCACACTCTTACCTCAACCACCACACTCTTACCCCAACCACCACACTCTTACCCCAACCACCACACTCTTACCCCAACCACCACACTCTTACCCCAACCACCACACTCTTACCCCAACCACCACACTCTTACCCCAACCACCACACTCTTATCCCAACCACCACACTCTTACCCCAACCACCACACTGTTACCCCAACCACCACCCTCTTACCCCAACCACCACACTCTTACCCCAACCACCACACTGTTACCCCAACCACCACCCTCTTACCCTAACCACCACACTCTTACCCCAACCACCACACTCTTACCCCAACCACCACACTCTTACCCCAACCACCACACTCTTACCCCAACCACTACACTCTTACCCCAACCACCGCACTCTTACCCCAACCACCACACTCTTACCCTAACCACCACACTCTTACCCCAACCACCACATTCTTAGCCCTACCACCACACTCTCAACCCAAATACCACACTCTCAATCCAAATACCACATTCTCAACCCAAACATCACACTGTCACCCCACACCACCAAATCATCCCACCGCCCTCCTCCACACTTCCACCTCCATCTCGAGCGCAGCAGTGGTGGCGCGCAAGGCGCTATCAGATGCCCCACTTGAGCGGCCCATTTCGCAGATTAAAAAGAGCGCGCGCCGCCCACGCGTAGCCCCCACCACCACAACAACGCCCATAAATCCCCCGCGAGGCGAGATAGTTGGCGCGCAGTTAACGCGCGACGTCGCACCGCAACTTCCCCCTCCCGCCACCCCCCCAGCGCGCTCTCGTTATCCTCACAGAGAAATCGGACTTTTGCGTGTAGTTGCTTTCGTGGCTGTCGTTCAGGGGTTGACGAATACGAGCAATTCAAACAAAACAAATTTATTTGTAGTGTTTTTGCGAGGATGTTGCTAGTTTATGTTTGTGGTTGGGAAGTTAACATTCATACTTACCTACGATAAAAACATGGTCTCAATCTATGTCAGGGTATAAGAAATTTTAAGTTTAGTTAGACGAACGAATTTGTTGTTTTTTCTTCGAATTGTAAAAGAATCTCAAGAACATCTAATTTCTCTTATCATGAATCTTTTGAGTTTTCAATATACCGTGTGGCCCACCTAAGATGTTCCCTTCAATTTTCTCCTGAACCGTTCCAGATACTGAGATGCGGTTTTCAGTAAAACTACTATATGCAAGGGGCACATATAGTCATGCATAATATTATTCTATTGCTTTTTTTATTGCAGAGATATTGACCCAACTTCGATTTTTTAAATGGAACCCTATAGATTTTTTTAGCTCATCATAACAAGCGTGAAGAGACGAGTTCATAAATATGCATATCGTTATATGGTACATAACAAAATTTTTGAGAAATTAAGAGTTTTAAAGACGCACGCCGACTGCTGGTTTCCGTAATCTGAACGAGAAATTCCCGGTGATATGCGGCGAGGCCATTCCCTTCCGTTGCGTCGACCCTGCGGTAAAGGTTTTCAGTCTTTCAAAGAGTAAACGTTTTGTTTCTGACAGCACACGCATTTATTAATTCAGAACATGTTCACTTTCCAATCTTCCCTTGCTTTCTCTACGGTTAATAATTCAAATATTTTCTCAAATCTTGTAGTATTTCATTAATTAAAAAATAGTACCTTGTGGCGTACAGGCGGGGCGGAGGCGGGAGGAGGCGGGGAGGAGGCGGGGTGGAGGCGGGGTGGAGGCGGGGCGGAGGCGGGGCGGAGGCGGGGCGGAGGCGGGGAGGAGGCGGGGATGATGCGAGGCGGAGGTAGGGCATGGTGGTCGGCAAGAGGATTAACGGGGAGGCGTGGTGAAGCAGAGTAGTGGTGGAGCAGAAAAGGGGCGGAAACTGAGAGGGGGTAGGGCGGGAGGGTGCGGGGAGGGCGGGGAGGAGCAAGGCGAGACGAGGTGAGCGCGGGGCGGGGGCGGAGGATTGGCGCGTAGCGAGGCGAGCTCCGAGTTGCGTGGCGGGGCGGGGCCGGGCGGCGCTCTTGACCCGGGGTCAACGGCCTGTGTGCGCGCCAAACATTGGCCTGGTTACCTGGACCGGTGGCCCAGAACCGGTCGCCGCCGCCGCCGCCGCCGCCGCCGCCGCCGCCGCCGCCGCCGCCGCCGCCGCCTCGCTTTCAGACGCAGTGGCGGGCGAGTGGGAGCCGGCACGCTCCGACCCGCTCCGTAAGCGACGAAGACTGCGTCAGGGAACCTCTCAGGGCGCAGCCCCCGACGGGACACCTAGTGGGCGACTACACAACTACACTTGATTTCCGAGCTTGAGTCAATTGACCCTCTAGGGATCGCCTGGATGGCAGTTGCGATCTACTCTTGTTCTTCCGATATTCATTCCAGGAAATTCTTATCAGCGCACTCTATTATTATTATTATTATTATTATTATTATTATTATTATTATTATTATTATTATTAGAATGGTTGAAAAAGAACCATCTTTCTACAATAATATTAGAATGATTTTTCCATTTATAATGGATATCAAAATTTTCAATATGTAGTAAACATTTTACATTATACTTTTTTATAACTGATATTAATTTACATACAATTATATATCAATTTGTGTCATAAACAAAAAACAAACAAAAAAAAAGGAAAAAGTTTGCTCTGTAATTTAAGCAACTAATTACTAACTCTCACGCGATCGAGTCACTGATAGATCAAAGAAATGATTGCTTACAGGATTCCTGATGTTGCTCTTTACTCTCCGCCTCGTGCTCGACATTACAAAGCACTTCTTGCGTAATTAGATGCGACTCTCCATCGACTTCCATGGATACTTCCAATATTCATCACAACATATCCCGCGACTTATTTGTACTTACTGCATCCCCTAGTTGGCACATTTTGTAGCCAACGAAATTTGCAGATCAACAGCATGGAGAACTACGAATCGGCTAACGCTTCCAAAGGAGGTTCAGATCTCCGTGATACTTTGTGGCTATCGGATGGTTTCATCACTTTGCTGTGCCCTTTTTGTCGTGCTCCAGCGAGTTTTCGGAAAATGATGTGTAAATGTTACCGCAATGGCTAAATAGATTGGTTCGTCCCACGTTGTACTACATTATAGTCTTCTCAATATGATATGGAATATCTTTTCTTATTTCTAGGATCTTCTCTCTTTTCATTCGTTCCGTGTTTATTATTTTAATTTTTTGGTGATATTTTCTTTTCCCTCTTTTCATATTTAAATTACTAAAACATTTTCTGTTTCACCATTCGTTTCACGCACCATTCACATATCGTTTTCACAACTCCGACGACAACAATGGAAATTCGAATGATTCACTGAGCAATGGCTTCGTAGACAATATTCGAATTGTTGTAGACATACATTTGCTGCACAAAACCAGCTTTCTATTCTATTAAGGATTAAAATATTCGTTCAACCACGAAAACAGATACTCGGAAAGCAAGTTCACTTTAAACATTTTGCGCGACATTACAGGCACATACCGTTCTAAGAGGTGCGACATGTAAGAACAGGAAGCACTCCATTTCCCTCCCGTGTCCCTTGCTCTTGGAAACTGTGAGCAACAGGACAACGCCCCCCTGCGTGTCCCACTCGAAAGCTCTGGTGCAGTTAGGCGGCCGTGGGAACGGGGCGGGGCGGGGCGGGGCGGGGCGGGGCGGGGCGGGGCGGGGCGGGGCGGGGCGGGGCGGGGCGGGGCGGGGCGGGG